>PVHP010007769.1:0-29804 GCA_004024765.1 Zapus hudsonius | reverse complement strand
TACGGCTCTTACAATCTTTCCGCCCCCTCTTCCGCATAGTTCCCTGAGTCGTGGTGGATGAGTATTAAGGCTGCGAAGAGCAATTTTAAATTGACTTATTCCCATTAACACTCTTCTTTCCAAACAGATGTTTCTTATGTATGGCCCTAAATTGATGTGTACCTTGGAAATAGGTTGTGTCATTCCACATGTGTGTATTTTTATATTACATGAATAGAACTCCTTGTTTCTCTTGGGAAAAAAATCATCTTTAAAACACTCTTTCCCAACTATGACATAATCCTAAATCAGAGCGTTGCTTCTGAATTAATTTGTCTCATTGTCAGTAATTGGATTCTAACTAATCCATTAAAGATTGATCTATACCTTTAATGTTCTATTTCAGTGTAAAACAGGTGATTGATGTTGTGGGGAGAGGCAGTGACAGTCATGTAGAAGGAGCCATCCCCTCATGCACATAAGTGCTGCATTCTGAGAGCAGATGATCTGGCAAAACAAGAATGCTAAAACTGAATTATATTATCTGTGTTGGTTGAATTGAATAACAAAGATTTGTCTAAAGCAAGCTAAGCCATGTAAAGTTTATGTTTGTTTGTTTGTTTTTTGTTGTTGTTGTTGTTTTGAGGTAGGGTCTCACTCTAGCTCAGCCTGACCTGGAATTCACTGTGTAGTCTCAGGGTGGCCTTGAACACACGGTGATCCTCCTACCTCTGCCTCTCCAGTGCTGGGATTAAAGGCGTGTGCCACCACGCCCGGCTAAGTTTATGTTTTTAATATAAATCTGTATCACTGTGTGAGTTACTATTCTCTCCAGTTATTTTATATTATTAAAAATGTGTTCATAAGCATACTGCTACAAAAATCCTAAGATGTTATAATAAATAATGAGCCCTTTCTCTTTCAGATACCCAAGTTCATCGGCACCAGAAAATTTGGAATGTCTTTCAGATGAGTAAAGGATTAGGTAATTATTTTTTATTTTAAATTGAACATTTGTGTTTGACAAATTAAAGTGACTAGCAAGAGCTGGGGAGATGGCTCGGTCAGTAAAGTTCTTCCCTCATATGTGTGAGGGCCCGAGATCAATCCTCAGAACCCAAATAAAAATGCCAAATGTGGTAATGCACACCTTCAGTTTCAGTGTTGTTGGGTTGACAGAGACAGGAAGATCCTTGGAGCTCCCTGGCAAGCTACTCTAGCCTAATTGGCTGTAGGACAGTGAGAGAACCTGTCTCAAAGAGATGGTTTGTGGGCCTGAGGAACAACACCCAAGGTTGTCCTGTGGTCTCCACAAACATATATATGTGCATTAAAAAAAAAAAAAAAAAAAGAATAGCAGTGTGTCTTGTTTTGTTGAAGGGATGGTTTTTTAAATATTTTTATTTTTTTTGCAAGCAAATAGATGTAAAGAGAGATAAGAGAGTAGAGAGATAGAAAAGGGCTTTCATTTTGGTTTTTTGGTTGTTTGTTTTTGGAACATGGTATACCTATGTAGTATAGGCTCGCCTGAATCATGTAGACCAAGCTAAGCCTTGAACTCATAACAGTCCTGCTTTTACCTCCCAAGTGCTTAGATTGCAGATGTACATCACCACACCTGGCCTAACACTGTGTTCTCTTTAAAAAGGGTGTGGGGGGGTGGCTACTTCTCTGCTGATCTGTCAGGTATTGGGAGCATTTGTGATGAGATCATTCCTCCTCTGAGATATACATGGCAGCTTCAGGCTTATTTAAAATTGCATTCATTGTAGATATTATAGCTCCCTTACATGTGCTTTATATTTCTTTTCTCTCTGACAGATGAAGATGTTGACCTTTTCGATGTGGAACAATTCAAAAATTCATTTAAGAAAATTCTTCAGAGAGCATTAAAAAATGTAAGAAAAATTCATCTGAACCTCTTAGAATTCAATCTGATGACACCTGTACACGTAAAATGTGCCACTGTCTTGGTATTTTTTTTGGTCAGAATTCAACTTGTCCTATTCCATACAATTCCACTTCACATCAAACTCTTTTAAGTAATAATGAAAACGTCCATCACACTTGTCCCTTCAGATCCTGGTGCTTCTTTCTTAAGAGCAATGCTATCCAGTAGAAAACTCTGCAGTGACAGCAGCATGCTCCTGTGGCATTGTCCTGCACACGAGCCTATCACGTGTGCCCATTGAGCACCTGTGATGTGGCCAGTGTGACTGAACAAATTAATCTTTAACCTGATGAATTTCCAGTAAGTAGTCCAGTGCAGCTAGTGGTTCTGGTACTGGTCAACAGTTGTTTTTGCTTTTGAAGTGGGAGCAGAGCCATCTAAAAAAAGTCCCTCTTCTGTTTCAGCCACTGAGCTCTGGAGGCTGTGGAGGGAGAAGTGCCCTGCGCTTCTCACCAGGGGAAGCCAGGTGGCTCTGCATGTCCACACCTCAGACTGGGGAGAACCTTGTCTGCTGCACCAAGGAGATTCGGAAAAGCAGCTAGATGTAGAGTCAGCAGAGATTGCTCACACCAGCACACCATAGCAGCCTGCTTTTCCTGGAATAAGATTACAGAGGGAAGAAATGATGTTGGCAAGCCACCTGTCACTATCTCAAGAGTCTTTCCAGGGTCAGGGCCCCAAGGGAATGTTGACTCTAGGCAAGCCGGTGACCTAGGTACAGGCCATTATATTCCTGAGCAATCCAGTCATATTTCCAAGTTCAGAAAGGCCTGTGGTTATCTAGGAGTAGATATCAGAGCTTCCTATTTTCTTGTCATACTGCATTCCTTTAAGTGAGTTTTAGCTTCTGAGCTAAAGAAGAACATTAGGATTAGTACCTGTTGAGCCCATCTTACTCTTGAACTTTATAATATATATGTGTGCTTGATACTAAAAAGGCCTTATTATAAAACAACTATCTCTCCAGCCATACTTCATAAACAAAAGTAGAGGATGTGTTCCAAACCTAAGAAATTGTTGAAAAAATACTGATGGCATAACCTGATTCTAGGTTTTTAATGGTTTTTTTTTTCCCAGAAGACTTTGTGAGGCATAAATACATCTTTATAAAATAACCACAAAATCTTTTCTTAAGAATTTCCAAAACACTGTCATTAAAAAGTAGACAAAGGGGCTAGAGAGATGATTCAGAAAGTAGAAGAAAAGATGGCTGGATGTCCACCTGGGTGAAGAATGAGAGTGACATTGTTTACTCCTAAAAAGTACCTACATTTGGTGCCACGATGAGATTTAACCAGGAAACCAAAATCTTTCTCGATAAGGTAACAGTGAGCTTCAGAGATGCTGAGAAGAATGCATTGTGGATTCGAGTTGCCTGGGGAACACAGTATGCAAAGCCAAACCAGTATAAACCTACGTTCGTGGTGTACTATTCCCAGACCCCATATGCCTTCACTTCTTCCTCCTATATGAAGAGCACTGTTCCCCTTCTCAAGCAGGTATGAACATGGAAAAAATTACTACCAGCTCTAATATTTAATGTCCTCATCTCAAAAGTCTGTGTAAGTACAGTGGTTTCATTCAGGTGTCCCCCATAAACTTATCTGTTCTGAATGCTTGATCCTCAGCTGATGACAATTTGGGAATTGGAACCTTGTTGAAGGTGTGTTGTTGGGGACGGGCTTGTGGGTGTTACAGCCAGGTTCCCATTACTAGTGTTTGGCACACTCTCCTGCTGATGTTGGCCAGAAGGTGATGTCCATCGTTTTCCCCACCATCATGAGGCTTCCCCTCAAGTCTGTAAGCCAAAATCAACCCTTCCTTCCATCAGTGTGCTTTTGGTCAGGTCCTATCTGCCAGCAAAGAAAACTGACTGCTGTGGGTTTCTTCTTTCTTTCTTTCTTCCTTTCTTTTTCTTTTTTTTTTGGCCTTTTGAGGCTGGGTCTCACTCTAGCCCAGTCTGGCCTCAAACTCACAGAGATCCTCCCAAGTGCTGGGATTAAAAGTTTGTGCCACCAAGCCTGGCTCTGTATGTTTAAACTACTCAATGCACATTTAATGTAAAATACCACATTAATTGTTCTCCTAAAGTAAGGGTCAGAGAGCTTTCTTATCTACAGATGGAGATGTGGAATAAGTTATTAGTTTGAAGCTATTCTTTGTTGTTTTTTTTTAACCTAAAACTAATACATGCTTATTGTTTCAAAAACAATGCAACCAGGCTGGTGAGATGCCTCAGTGATTAAAGATGCTGCATGAAAAGCATCCTAACCAGGGTTCAGTTCTCCAGTACCCATGTAAAACCAGATGCACAAAGTGATGCTAGCATCCAGAGTTAATTTGCAGTGGCAAGAATCCCTGGTATACCCATAGTCTGTCTGTCTATCTCTCTCCTTGCAAATGAATAAAAATATTTTTAAGTGCTGGAGAGATGGATTAGCAACTTGCCTGCAAGGCCTAAAGACCCAGGTTTGATTACCCAGTACCCACATAAAACCAGATGCACAAAGTGGCACATGAATCTGGAGTTCTTTGTGGCAGCTAGAAGCCCTGGCACAACCCATTCTCTCTCTTTCTCTCTTTGTCTCTCCTATCTTTCCCTGCTTGCAAATAAGTTTTTAAAATATTTTTTTTAAAAAGCAATGTGACCAATTTAAAAATTTCTAAAGATCAAAGCTTAGTCTTCAAAATTCTACCCTTTTTCTCTACCCCATTCACTCACAGTAGCACTGTTTACCGTTCAAAAGATGTTTGGTCACAGAATCCGGAGTGTTATTTGATCATGTCGATTTGCTCTATCTGTTGGTGGTCATTGGTGTTTGTAATCGTTTTCCACATGAGCTGTCCTCAAGAAGACTGGATGGAGCCTGTGTCCAGAGCTTGCTTCTCTGCGTGGTTCTGCCTTTGGTATTACAGGCTTCTTATAACATCTCCCCCCAAATAATTCATCTCCAAATTGGCCTGGTGAACACCTTCTCTTGCTCCAGAACTCCTTCAGCTGTATGCAGCTGAAGCTCCTGCGTGCGTCTGATGGGGCACCACATACTCCACTGTCGTGGACCTGCCAGCTGCAGGATCCTAGGGGTGATGCCAGAGACACTGCCATTTCCCTCAGCACTTTGCTCTAGTACTCTACATTTGGCTCTCTGCCTCCATGATACAGAGAGTGCGTTCATCTACGTGTAGCCTGGTGAGTGCACCCTACCTTCAGGTTGTGTTCATTTCTACTGTTTTTAAAGGCAAACTTGTCTCAGCCCTCTAATTCCAGGTGAATATCTGATTCCAATAATTATGTTTCTTTTAGAAATTGTATCTTTAAATTTTTTTTTTTTTTTTTTTTTGGTTTTTCGAGGTAGGGTCTCACTCTAGCCCAGGCTGACCTGGAATTCACTATGTAGTCTCAGGTGGCCTTGAACTCATGGTGATCCTCCTACCTCTGCCTCCTGAGTGCTGAGATTAAAGGCGTGTGCCACCACACCGGGCTTTTATTTCTTTATTTGCAAGCAGAGCGAGAGAGAAGCCAGAGCTCTTGCTAAACTCCAGAAGAATGTGCCACTTTGTGCACCTGGCTTTATATGGGTACTGGGGAATCAAACCCAGGTCATCAGTCTTTGTAAACAAACACCTTTAACTACTGAGCCATCTCTTTGGTCTTGGAAGTTATATTTGATACAGGCTTTTTTCTTCAGTGTTTGTCCTAACACATACACATTTGCGTTTTACATGGCAGCATTGTAGCATTAGGTGGCTAGTATTCTAGAATAGTAACTTTTGAGTATTTGTTGTTTGATCCTAAACTCCTAGCTTTAAACTAGATTGCTTTTCTAGAAATGACTGCATTTATAAGAAACTTAATGACACTGGTGCCATACTTTCCTGTTTTATTTTGGGTTTTGTTTCTGTGCTTGATGTATGGGCTTGTGGGCCTGTGTGTTTGCATGTGGGGCCAGGGGTCAATATTGGTATCCTCTTCAGTTGCTCTCCACCTTATTTTTGGAGACAAGTTCTGTCATTGATATGGCTGTGCTAGCTAGCTAGTGAGCCCTGGGGATCCTCTTGTCTGCCTCCTCAGTATTGGGATTACGGGCATGTACCATTACACCCAGCATTTTATGTGAGTGTTGGGTATCTGAGTTCAGGTCCCTACACCTGCATAATAAGCACTTTACTGCTGAGCCTTCTCCTCTGCTCCATTTGTTTTCTAAGCAGTAGGCCATGGATTAATAGTTATTGGACTTTACTTTTTACTTGTTTGCTTTTGGAGATGAGGTCTCAATCCTGCCTCGGACTTCTCCAGTGCTGGTATTAGAGGTGTGCAGCCCATCTCTTTCACTCTTAAGGGAATCATTCACTGATTGCTGCTCCTGTGTTTTACTTTGACAGATTTTGTAAACACATCAGAAATCCTAACAGCTCATTTTTGTTTCAAGGCACTGACAATTGCTAGCCAACACCATAAGATTATTCAGATGGACCTGAGAAGCCGACACCTGGACTCTCTCAAGGCTATTGTTTTTAAAGAGTATAATCAGGTAATCCAAGGAATGACACAGTAAACTGGAGTTTTCATTTGCTCTTGCATATAGGAGTTAAGAGCCACTACTTCCAACCCATCACTAGAAAAATGAGTAGAAAAAGTTTTCAGTCACATAATTGTTTTTCCCATCAGGCAAAGGGTTGAAATTAAAGGGGGAAACATGGTTGATTAGGTCCCATAATTGATTTGTTAAACTACTGGGATGTGGTCTTCCGCTATAAAGGCAAGGATGAACTTTGATGTATGACAGATATGTGCACGTGTATCCAGACCATTAGGTGACGGAGCCCTTAAAAATGTTCTACTCGCCTGTTCTATTAGGAAAGTGATGGCTCTCTGTATGGCAGTCTTTAAGGGGAAAGGAAGGCTAATTTTAAGAAATCTTACATTATTTTTGTTGCTTTTTTTTTTGGCCGTCTTATGTAGCCCAGATTTACCTTGAACTTGCTACTTAGCTGAGACTGGCCTTGACCTCCTGACCCTCCTCCCTCACCACCCAAGTACTGGAGTTACACGTGTGCTCCCATGTTAGCTTCTTAAGAAGTCAGATAATGATTTTCTCCCCTAGCTACTCCTTCTTCTATCCTTCATCTTTCTTCCAATGGCTATGAACAATTCTGCTATGATAGTTGCTTTCCTAGGAAAATTCACATTGTCAAACACTAGACTAGAGTGAGACCCTGCCTCAAAACAAAACAAGACAAAATACAAGTATCGCATCACTAAAAAGAAAAGTAAGATTTAATATACTTTTTACATGCTAAAACCAATTAATATCCAGACTTCAAAATGTGAAAATTAGTAAAATACTCATTTTCTTCTCTTTTTTTCTCCTTCTAGATCTGTGAAGATCACAACTGTACAACACCTCTAAAGGAAAGAAACCTTGGACTAGATAAAAATGGTATGTGTAAAATCTTCAGATAAAACTGAAATGTAGAAGTGCCTCATTTACCTTCAGATATCTGATCAGTAAAACACACATATACCCATATATATATATATACTAGGATCCTATTTAGCACTTTCAGAAAAGCTGAAATCTGTATCTGTAGAAAGCAGAAAGCCAAGCTAACATAGATCTCATTTAGAAGTTACTAGAATGCCATGGTACATAATAACAACAACAACAAAAACCTAGCTCATGGTGGTTTAGGGTGTCTTTTGTGCCCAGTGCCATAGTAAGGGGTGTGTGTGTGTATGTATTTGATTATTTCCTCAGCTTTTATGGTAGTTCTGTGAAGTGCTATTCATTGGGAAGCTGGAATTTAAAAAGGGCTTAGTAACCCTAGGCAGACTTGCATCTCTAGGTCTGTCTGAGTGTGCAGCCCATGCTCTTAGTACACTGATACATTGGTTCTGGAATAGTCTGAATGATGACTGAATTGCCACTCGTGATGACATTAGTCTCTCCCCAGAAAACTCAAACTCCTTTTAGCAATGAAGGAAACAAAATGACTATGAAATCTTTTTAAAACCCTGGAACCATAGGAACTGCTGTTGATCCATGCTAAGTAAAGAAAGCAGAACACAGACTTACACATTACAAACTATAAAAGAGCAAGATAAAAATGTATGATGCCTTGTTAGCATAGTAGGCAGTGCATCACTCATAAATTTATGAAAATGTTGAAGGTATGTTGATCTCAAGGTGGACTAAAATCACATAAAGGAGCAGGAACTATAAGTTATACAAGTCATTTGAAGGGTTGGGAATGAACAAGTGTACTTTAAGGATGAAATATATTCCTAATGGATGTTTCAGTTTGAAATTTTCCCTCTTATAGTAGATTTAAGGATCATTCATGAAAACGCATTAGAAAAAGAGAGAGTCCAGAAAGTGACCCAAGAAGCATTTGGAGACTATCCTCAGCCACAGCTGGAATTTGCACAGTATAAGGTAGGCCCATGCAGCAAACATGACCTGGCACATTAACAGCGTTCTTTTTCTGTAAAAAGATACTGGAGTGCCAGGTATGGTGGCACACTCCTATCCCAGGCAGAGGTGCGAGGACTGTTGTGAGTTTGAGACCAGCCTGAGTTAGATACTGAATTCATATCCACCCCCAGTGACATGCCCTCCCTGTAACAAGGAGTCTACTTGCTAGGGGGCTGAAGCTGCAGAGTCAATTTTAATAAAACACCTGAGTCTGGGGGAGACATTGATTCAAACTCCCACAGATGCTTGATTATACCAGATGCCTTCTGTGTTTACAGTTAGCAAATTAACTGGTCCATTAATCCCTGTATTTCCTGAAGGCAAGAATTAATGAAATGATAATCTGTTCATTATATTTTACCATTCCAACTGATACACTTAATCATCATTTGTAAATATATTTGTTGGCAGCTTGAAACAAAGTTCAAAAGTGACTTGAATAGAAGCATCTTGGCTGACAGAGAAGAGCCCTTCCGGTGCTTGATAAAATTCTCTAGCCCTCATCTTTTGGAAGCATTGAAATCCTTAGCACCAGCCGGTGAGTGGTCAGCTTCTTGTGCAAGTCAGACTAACAGCATGCCTGCTCATCTTCAGACTTGTATTGATGACTGATTGCCTCTGCACTTTGCAAGCTCTCCAGTCTACTAACCCATCATGTCCTATTTTGCTTCTGCTCTTAATGGTGGGTGGGTATGATCCATGCTAATTTTGACCATTTATAAACTGACCTAGATGTTTATCCCTGTAATTTTTTTTCTTCTTTATTTTAGGTATAGCAGATGCACCACTTTCTCCATTGCTCACATGCATACCCAGCAAGGGAATGAATTATTTCAAAATTAGAGATAAATGAGACATACGTAATTTTGTAAACACAGTGGCTCCCTGACTATATTGCCAGTTAACGGCTCGCCAGATAGTTTGTCTATAATCTTATAGATTGGAAATTAATCCTTCATATTGGCAGTCTAGAGGAGTTGGTGTGATTATTGGGACTGACTCTTTCCTTCTCCCCTTTTGTGCTAAGCATAGCAGTTGTGGGCACTTTAGTGTGACAGGGTGTACACATGGCATCAACTGACCTGGGGCACTGGAATGCCCTGAACCAAGCATGTGGCACAGCAGTTCAGTCTGTTAGCATCAACCTGTGTCCTTGTTCTCACTCCTGCCTGGAAGGTCTTGTTCCAGTTGCTGATTTCTGGGATTTCCTTTGATCATGGAAGAAGCACCAAGAAATTATACTCAACCCAGAACTCTAGGGGAATCATAATTAGCCATTCAAAGGGGAGAGTTAGATGCCTTAAACTGCTGTAGGAGGTTTCATATTTAATCATTCACTTATATAATTGTTTTGTTGTAAATATGCCACTTTTCATAGCCTCTTTTATCTTACAACTAACTGACCAGATTTGCAAATAAAGACATTGAAAAATTGGTCCATCCATTACTTTTAATGAAAATCAGAGATGCTTAACAGAATACACAAATATAGCTAAAAGATGATTAAATCACACTTTGTCATTTGTAATGTGTACAGGCTGTAAAACATCAGACCCTTCCCTTATTCCCCCCAGTGAGACTGAGTCTGTAGGGGCTTAATGATGCTAGTTTCTTTTTGACCATTGTCATGGCTTAGGGCATCTGTCCCTATGGAGTGTCCTCACACGGAGGGTATTCCGCCCAGTGCCTGAATGGCTGCATTGGGTCTGCACAGAGGCCCTTGAACTTCCTGGGATGCTTTCCCTACTACCTCATCAAGCTCACTGGTGCTCCGCAGAAATGAGGGTCTGGAGTCTAAACAAGAAAAACTCATGTTATATGGCCTATAGTGGTAATGAGACTGCATCCTGTGGACCTCCCCGAGAGGCACCTGCTTAAGAACGCAAGTGGTCTGAGGGCTCACCAAGCTCACCTGTGAGTACTTAGTTATAACATACAAGCTTGGGAACAAATGCTACAGTAGATGCAGAGCCAAAGCCAAAGGAACTGACTTAGGATGTGAAGACTATCCTCTCCTTTAGCAGTTAGCATGGTGAGCACTGTGCTGAGCATCTTATCTTCACAGTGATTGAAGGCAGGCAGGGCAGCATTGCTCATCCTGGCAGGGAGGGATGAAACAGACTTATGTAGCCCAGGCTGGCCTTGAACTTGTGGCAATCCTCCTTCTTCAACCTCCTAAGTGCTGAGATTACAGATGTACCACCAGACCCAGCAGGATTACTACTATTTTATTAAAGTAAATTCCTAGCCATCAGACTCTGTAGCCTGCTACCATGCTCAATTCTCAAAGATTGCCACCTCCTACTCCCTAAAGTCTGAGTATATTCTCTTGCAAGACAAAGGGGCTTTGCAAGTGAGATGGCCCTACCTTACCTGAATGGGCTCAGTGTGATCACAAGGCTCCACAGGAGTAGGAGATGAAAAGTGATAGGGACACCTGCTACTGAAGTCAGAATAATGGGTTGTGACATGAAGCCTAACTATTACTGATTTTGGTAAGCCAAGGAATGCAAGTGGCCTGTAGAAGCAAGAAAAGGTAAAGGGGATCCCTGGAGCCTCCAGAAGGAAGCAGCCAGCTAACACCTTGATTTCAGCAGATTCATTTAGTTGTCTGACCTCAGAGAGGCAAGATTATAGATTTTTTTTCAGTGCTACATGTAGAGCCCAGAGCTTTGCACATACTAGGCTAGTGCTCCACTACTGAAGTACATACTCATCTTTATGCTATTTTAAGCCAGCAAGTAACTACGGACTCTAAAAGGACTAAGCCTGTCGATTGCAGTAGCAATCATTACTTCTAATAGGGTGACCTAGGGCAAGGTACTTCATTTCTCTAAATGCTCTTTTCTGCACTGGGGAACTAGGGCATACCAGTTATGATAAGCCCTCCGTGAAGGCTGGCGGAAATCTGTGTATTCTCTTATTTGACCCTTTGCTTTGCTTTTAGTCTTACAGAGTTAAAGCTGAGTTCATGGAATTTTTTTTCCACCCATTTGTTGCCCGGGCTCAAGCTCCCAGGAAGGTGAAGAATGAATGCGTGGGTCAGGGGGACTCTGCAGAGACCTCCCTCCGAGGCGTTCTTTCCGCGGCCCGCTAGGGGCGCTGCGGCGGCGGCGGCCCCGCCTCCTGCCGGAAGTCCGCGGCGGGGGCGGGGCCTGCGAGGGGCCCGGCGACCTGCGGGAGCCATGGCGGCCACGGGGGCGGCGGCGGCGGCCGGGCCCGCGGCGGCGGCGGGCGTTCTAGCCGCCCCGGCGGCCGCGCGGGGAGCCGCCGCCGCCTCAGAGCCCCGGCCGATGGCCAGCCGGCCGCGGCCCGCGGCAGCGAGGTGCCAGCCCGCGGCGCCGGAGCCGCCGGCCCGGGAGCTGATCCAGCCGTCGGTGAGCGAGCTGTCCCGGGCCGTGCGGACCAACATCCTGTGCACCGTGCGCGGCTGCGGCAAGATCCTGCCCAACGGCCCCGCGCTCAACATGCACCTGGTCAAGAGCCACCGGCTGCAGGTGAGGCGTCGCGCCGGGGCCCGCTGCGGACGGGGAGCGCGCCTGAAGACCGCGGGCTGCCCGGCTCTCCGTGGGCCGGGGGCGTGGGGCGCCCATCACCCCGCTCCAGGTGTGAGAGTGCTGCCGCCGGGCCGGGGGCGTGGGGCGTGGGGCACTCATCACCCCGCTCCAGGCGTGAGAGTGCTGCCGCCGGGCCGGGGCCAGGGGCGTGGGGCGCTCATCACCCCGCTCCAGGCGTATGAGTGATGCCGCCGGACCGGGGGCGTGGGCCGTGGGGCATGGGGCACTCATCACCCCGCTCCAGGAGAGAGAGCTGCTGCTGCCGGGCCTTAGCGCCGGGCCAAATCCGGGTCCACGGGCCACTGACCAGGCGTTCCAGAGCAGCCGCAGCTTTGGTCCTAGCACTGCTCTCAGAAGCGTCAGTGATGCTAAAGACCAGCTCTGCTCAGGAGATACACTTCCCGCGCGATCTTAAGGGAGGGGCACGGTATGTAGCATGCCCACAACCTTCCCCATCTGACGTGGAAGGGGCAGTGATTTCCAAACCTTTGGTGCACTCTAGGGAAGCTTGTTAAAGGTCCAGATGGCCAGCCCCACCACAGACCTGTTAAGTCATAACTTCTCGGTTATTACAGTAGCAAGTTTGCTTCCACCATTAGATCTCAGCAATGAGAGTTAATACAATGTCACCCAAAGCAGCTTTGTGAATATGTCGCTTTCCATGGTCCCATTGACTTCATTACTCAATGTTACATGTTCTCTCAGACCTCATTTAAATCCTCCTTAGAAACCCCTGACAGTCAAGCTTCAGAACAGCAGAAACTTTGAGGTTGTGGTCCATAGTAGGACAGATAAATGTGTTGTTTTACTTAGCCGCTGCTCACAAGATGAAACAATGATCTGGAATGATGGTCAGTCAGGAGATGTGGGCAGAGGAAGTTCTGTAAAGAGTTTGGGGTTTCTTCAGCACACAACTCTTCCAACACAGCACCTCAGCATGGTCTTCAGTCTGCAATTTTCTGTTTCATGCTGAATTTTAACTAAACCCTTCTCTTCACCACATCTTAACTTAGGTGGGATGACTATGTATGTATGTGTGTAGAGACATCCCTCAGTGCCACAGCAGAGTTATGTCTCTGCACAAAATGAAGATGTCGTTCTGGTTAGATGCCTCCTTAAGTGTTGGCTGAAATCACTAGCCAGCATTTCTTAGCAAGTTATTTGTTCTTTTATTTGGAACTGCTGTTAGGAGCTCTTTGTCTCTCAAAACTCTGGAGGGAGCTGGGAAGATGACTTTGTATTTAAAGGCACTTGCTTGCAAAGTCTGCTGGCCTAACTTCAATTCCCCAGCACTCTTGTAAAGGCAGATGCATAGTGGTGTATGCATCTGCTGGTGTTCTTTTGCAGCAGCAAGAGATCCTGTGCCCCTCCACAAACATGCAAACACAAGTAAATAATAAAGCAACTGGCCTCAGTGAAGCACAAGATACCACTTACTCTTCAGAGCTAGCTTCATATTATGTCACAGATTGATTTCTGATTATGTTTTTTAAATATCTACTGTTCAGGCACCCACATGAAGCCAATATGTTTGAGAGAATTTAGAATTTTAAAAAATGTTCTATCTAAAGGCCAGTCATGGTGGTGCACGACTTTAATTCCATCACTCTCCGAAGGCAAAGTTTGGAGGATAACTGAAAATTTGAGGCCAGCCTGGGACTGCAGAATGAGTGCCAGGTCAGCCTGGGCTAGAGTGAGAACCCACCTCAGAAAAAAAAAAGGGGGGTGGGCTGGAGAGATGGTTCATTTGACTGCAAAACCTAACAACCTGGGTTTGATTTAGTGATGCACAAAATGGTGCATGCATCTGGAGTTCATTTGTAGTACTAGGCTGCAAGCCCTATACCCATTCATTCATTCACTCTCTCTTTCTCTCTCTCTTTCTCCCTCCCTCCCTCCCTCCTCCCCTTTTCCTTCCCTCCTCGTATCTGCTAGTAAATAAATATTTTTTTAATTATCTAATTTTTGAGTCAGAACTCTGTAGATCTGGTTGACCTGAACTCAGCTATGCTGACCAAGCTGGCCTCAAATTTGCCAGCTCTCCTCCTGCCTCTTGTTTTGCAAGTACTGAGATTACAGCATAGGCCACCATGCCCAGCTCTAGCAGCTACAAATCAGAGCACCAGCATCCTCCCTTGCATAGAACCTGTATGAAGTCATTCTTTCCAGGCAGTCATTTGTTGTTCTGTGGCTTTCTCTTGCCAGCTGACAGCATCCTGTCTGAACTGAGGATGTTGAGCAAAGAAAGGTGGACTCGATTCCTGTCTAGTCACTGATAAGCCTTCTACAATAGGAGTTAAGCCTCCCTCTTCACTGGCTGGTTTTCCCTATCAGGGAACTTGCTCTGCTGTGTCTTCTGCCTGTGTATCCACATGTCCAGTCCGGAGCATTTGTCATCTTGGTAGAAAGGGTGTTCATTTTCTTTAGTGAAGTGGCCTGTGACAAAACAGCCATACCTGTGTGATTAGGCCCAGGGTGGTGACTCTGCCCTCAGCCTGGTTACTGCCCAGAGGCACTTCAGTTCACATTCTCCAGAGAAGGGAGCAGTATGGGGACAGAGGGCATGGAGGAGGCTCCATGTGGTTGGAGCATCTCAATCAGCAAGGTGTGTATACCCTCTTTCTGCCCTGAAGCTACTCAGAATGTCTGATTTTTTTTTTAATTCTCAGTGGTGACAGCTACTTGTATTATTACAGATTCTTTCCTTGTTTTTCTATTTTCATGGCCATGATAGTCTTTTCAACCAAATACTCCCTTCTTAAATGTAAATGATTACCAAGACTCCCTGAAGGGTGCTGAGGAAGAATGGGGAGTTGTAAGAGTATCTGCTGCCTCTGGTTTTATGTGGATTCTTACTTTCACTGTCTGCAGTGGGAGAAAGCTTGCGGGGAGAAATGGGAGCTATGATTTGGAATGCAAGCTGAAAGGAGCCAGAGAAAGGAAGAGTTGGGGGGCGGTCTTTTGTTCCTGGGGTTTGAAAGCAGTGGAGGAGACAGGTAGGTACTTAAAGAACCTGCTGTCAAGCAACCTTTGTATTTTTAAAACCTAGCCTAGAGAGATTTTGTATCCTGCCCCTTCCAAGGGTTTGCTTTTAATGATTTGCCATAAAATTATTTTTAAAAGGAAAGAATGGTTATGCAAGGTCTATGGGTATTCAGTTTGGAGTGAACAGGTTTCCTTGGGTGCATTCCCTAAAGGTGAGGGGTGCTAGGCAGTCTTTGCTAGTCTTCATAGTTCTTTTTCTCCTACCCTCTATTCTTACATGGAGTCTGTCTTTTCCCTTCTTCCATCTTGTTGGGGTGTCTTGCTTGTGTGTCTTTTATTTGGTTGAGTTTTTGTTTTGGAACACACTAGGTAAGCACTTTATCACTGATCTCTACCATCTTGTTTTTGGATTGATTTTTCTCATAGGTGCTTGTGATGGTTAGGTTTTGTTGTCAGCTTGATCTTTTTAATTATCTTAGGTGGGTCTTGAGGATGTTTACAGGAAGGCAGCCTCTCACTAGGGGGCTAGATGTAAGGAAGCTCAAAAAAGCTAGAAGTAAACATCCTTTCCTGTGTAGGCAGTGCAGGAAGGATATTCCAGAGACTCAGGAAGCCATTAAGTCTGGGGTAGGACTGCAAGACCCCACCCTAAGCCTATATCTTAAAGGGGAAAAGATTCTCTCTTTTGCCCTCCTGCCTGTTTGCTGTTCTGTGTGTGGTGTTGGTGATGGGTTTTTCTCTCTCTGCTTGGACCTTTGAAAGAGGGCCAGCCTCTTTCGCTGTTATGGAACTTCCCCTCAATCTGTAGTTTCAGTAAATACTTTCCTCCCCCAAATTGTGCCTGGTTTGAAGATTCATCCCAGCGGCATATGGCTGACTACGACAGTGCTCTTTCAAATTCTGTCACTTAAAAACATTTCCACATTCCAATATTTTTGTGGGCATTTTTTCAGTCACATACACAATATGTAGTCCCCAAGCTGTGGTAAATTTTCTTCTGAATATGCATAGCACTGCAGAACAGAGCTCCGCTTCCTATGAGTCTCCTTGTTTTGTTTGGTTTTTATTGTGTGCAGAGAGACTGGGTGTGAATGGGAGCTTGCCACTACCAACAAAATCCAGATGCATGCACCGCTTTTGTGCACCTGGCTGTACATGGGTACTGGAGAAGCAAACCCAGGCTGGCTGGCTTTGCAACCAAGTGCCTTTAATTGCTGAGCCATCTCCTCAACCACTCATTCCCATTTTATTGTACCATTGATATTGCCCATCCAACATACCTTTGAACTTTTTATCTCAGGATGAGAATAGGAAGAAGATCCCAAAACTGGCAGGCTGCTGCTGTGATGGAGGAGTTAGCCCCCAGAAAAAGAAGCATGACATTGTCAGGTGGTTGCTTTTGCCTGTGACAGCAGCAGCAACAAGAGTGTTATTGGCATCCAATTTGACTGCCTTCAATGGCTCATTTCCACACACGTTGTAATTCTGGCTCAGATGACCATACAAGGATTCAGTACAATACCACAGGCCTGTATTGAACATTTACTGTGTTCAGAATACTCCAGAATCCAACAGAAGACACAAATAAATCTATGCCCTAGAAAAGTTTGGGAAATTAAAATTAGAGTTTGAGAATCTGAAATTCCCTAAAATCCAGAGCTCTGTGCACAACATGAAACTCAAAAGGATTCAAGAGCTGAGGAAATGGCTCAGCAGTTAAAGGCTCTGGCTTACAAAGCTTGCTGAACCAGATTCAGTTCCCTAGTATTCATGTAAAGCCAAATCACAAGGTGGCATATGTGTCTTGAGTTCGTAGTGGCATGCCCATTCTCTCTCCCTCTCTTTCTCTCTCTCCACTCTCTCAAATAAATAAAATATTTTTAAAGTATCACATTTTTTAAAAAATTTTTATTCATGTGTTTGAGAGAGAGAATGTGCACATCAGGACCTCTTACCACTGCAAATGACCTGAAGACACATGTGCCATTTTGTGCATCTGGCTTTCTGTGGGTGCTGGGGAATCAAACCCAGCCATCAGACTTTGTAAACAAGTGCCTTAACTGCTGAGCCATCTCTCCAGCCTAGTATTATGTTTTGGAAAGAAAAAAAAAGGATTGAGATTTGGGGTTGTGGAGATGACTTAACAGTTAAAAGTGCTTTCCTTTAAGCATTAAGGACCTCCTAAGCTGGAGACCACCAAGTGCAACTCCCTATAACCCATATAAAAGAGCTGGGTGTGGCCATGCACATCTTTAACCCCAGTCTGAAGGTTGAAGGGAGGAATCTGGGGCTCCCAGATGGACAGCATCTCCCTGTCTGGTTGAGAGTTCCCAATACATGGATAAGCCATAAGAGAACCGCCAACATTCTCTGGCCTCTACACACAGGCACATTGGGTAAATGCATCTGTACACATATGTGCATGTGTAAAAAAAATTGAGATTGTGGAGCATTTTAGATTTTCAAATTAGGGTTGTTCAACTTGAAAATCTGAAACACTTGTGGGGCCCATGTGACAGTAGTGTTACATGAAACTTTTTCCCTGGGGACACTTGAACATGGGTCTATGACAATTCTATCCACCCCAGATAGAGCTCAGAGACAGAACAAAGCACAGTTACACCAAAACCCAATTTGGTGAGCCAGGAGTGGTTGGGGAGTTACTTACAGAGCCCCACCCCATCCTGGATGGCCACTACTAGAGTTAACATCTAACTGACCTTCTGCCTCCTGTATTCTCAGGCTTCTCCCAAGATCACTTGTAGCTATGTGGAAGACAGGAAAGAGCAACAGCTGGAATACCTGGAGGGTCTGTGGCTCTCCCTTCTCCCTTCTTCTAGAGAGGTCTATAGTTCCATTACCAGTAGCATGCCTAGTAATCACTGAATTGTTCTGCTCTAAAATTGCCCAGGCTTCTGGGCCAAAACAGACATTCTCTACTCCACGATGGCATAATTTTATCCCCAGAGGAAAACCGCTGTACAACAACCAGTGTGTAGGGAGGTCTGGACCAGGTAGTATTGGGGGGCTCCTGGAGAGCTAGATCTGGCAGTGTGCATGGGAAAGAGAAGTTCACTGTGGTTAGCTGGGCTGTCTAAACAGTCGGAGGACTGAGCTGGGAACCAAGGAGAAAGCTGTGAAAGGGGAGAGGATGGGAGGTGGGATAGAATTTCAAGAGAAGTGGGCTTGTGTAGAGCTTGGGATGGTTTGGGCATCCTTGAAGTAGTGTCGTGGGTTCAGTGATCTGGCCAGCAGTTTTAACAGCTTGGGAGCAGATGCAAGGACATCCCTCTGGAATATACTCTGGCTAGGACTTAGATCGAGATCACTTGAAGGATTTTGGAGTCTTGCTGAATGTTCACCCCACATTTCATCTATTCAAACACACTCATTCTTTTCCTCTTGACTAATAACACTAGGTAGACAAACTGCTAGTTAGCACAAAGTATTCTATTAAAAGAAAACTATGAATTGGTGAATGAAGTGAGGTTGGTAATGAGGGACAGTGTGGTTTCTATTACATCTAGAAGGTGCCAGTGGTCAATGCCAGTAGTCAAACTAACTAACTGAAGCTTCATTCAGTTAGACCTGCACATGGAGACTAAAGCACCAGCTTAGTTTACCGGTGTTAAGTTGGTTGGCAAAAAACCAAAGCCTCCCAGCCAGTAACTAGTAGCTAGCATTAGCTGCTGACAGTGTGGAAGGCAGTGCTCTAAGGCCTTTATCTGCATTAACTAAATCACTTAAAGAAGGCTTTGTAATTATGCTCCTATCATAGATGGGGGCCGGGGGGAGGGACACCAGGACAGTTTAATTAGTTCACTATTGGAATAAAGCACCATGGTTGAAAATTCAGATTGTAGCAGTCCTGCTCCAGAGCCCACACCAGCTACACTACTACTAAGCTATACAGTGGGATCACCTGGGAAGATTTTTAACCAATTATGGGTTCCTTCACCTCACAGGTTCCTTCACCTCACCCAAAACCAAGTATTTCAGAACACCTGGGGTCCTGTCCCTGCATGTATATTTAAAGTACGTCAAATGATGCCCTTGGGTGCAGAGCTACTGCCTTAACCTGCATTTCTCTGATGGTTTGCTTTCTTGTGTAAGCAGGAAGACATTCCAAAGGCATATATTAAAGTTTTGTCCTTAAAAACATTTAGTTTGGGAGACTATAGAAGAAAATTACAACACTTAAGGTACTTTATAAAAGTGCTACCTTGGAATTCAAAGGAAGAAAAGATGCTCAGATCTGCCTGGGTGGTACGCCGAACCAGGTACTAAGTAGTAAGGCACGTGTGTTCTGGGCCAGGCTATGTGCTCCTCCAGACACCTAAGCTGCAATGCAAACCTGAGAGTGAGGTGTGTGCTCAGTTTTTGAAATGAGTAAACTGGAGCTGGAAAGATGGCTCAGTGGTTAAAGGTGCTTGCTTGCAAAGCCTACTGATCCGAGTTCAATTTCCAAGCCACCCACATAAGCCAGATACAAAAAGTGGCTTATGCATGTTGCGTTCATTTCACAAGTGCAAGATGAATAAATAAAAGTTAAATAAACTGCTCAGAGGCTGACTACCTTGTCCAAGATCCCACCACTGGTCAGTAGTAGAAACAGGTAAGAGCTGAGGTCTCTGCAATGCCACGTGCTCTCACTGCACACTCTGTCTGAAGGGGCACAGAAGAGGGTGGAGAGCCATCCAAGAATGGGTGTAGTGGGTAAGTTGGAGGAGGAAGAGTTACATGAGGCTGGGGGTGTGGCTCGATGGTACAGTGCTTGCCTAGCATTCTCAAGACCTTCTGTTCTAACCCCAGCCCAACAAAATTAATATAAATAAATGGAATAAATGATTATAAAGGCAAATGAATGAAAGTTATAAAGCCATTACACCAGAAATTGTTTTGCTTTTAAAGAATAGGGCTATACATGAAATAAAATATAAAAAGATAGGAACATAATGGCAGGTTGAAGGCACAAGGAAGAGTTTGGGGTTTTATTTTACAGACTTTTTTTTTTGTTAAATGATATATATTCTTACTGGAATGGCAGGTTAGAAGAGAAAGGAATTTTTTGGAGACCACTTAAATAAGTGAATATGAATACAGTTAGACAGTATAGTATGATAGGTTATAAAGTGGTGGGACAGTGTTAAAAACCTGAAGGGAAGCCAGGTGTGGTGGCACATGCCTTTCTTTAGTCCCAGCACTCAGGAGGTGAGGTAGTACCTGAGACTACATAGGAAATTCAGGTCAGCCCAAGAAGAAAACCTGAAGGGATGACTACATTTTATATCAATAAAAAATAAGTTACAGAGTTTAAAATAAATATAGCTTCTTTCCCTGTGAGTCAGCAGGGTCCACATGTTCGTCTTGAGAGTCTGGGAGAAGACTTGGGCAAAGTGGTTTAGCAACTTCTCACTTTTCCAGTGGCAGAGAAGAGAGAGCGGAGGTGGACATGTTCCGAGGGCTGCAAGCCTTTTCTCTGCAAGATGACAGGAGCAGTTTTCTATCGGTTGCTGACATGAGCACACCACCTACTTATCTCTCCAGTGACCCATAGGCAGGTGGGTGGCTGTCAGCCCTGCTCCCTCCTTTAGAGCCAGCCACAAGGAGCCAGGCAAGAATAATTCCTGAAGCCACCCTGAGTCTCAGGTCTGAGATATGTGGATGAAGGGACAGAGTACCTCAAGCTGAAGTGACTCATCAGTTATTTTTAAATTCTCAGCTGAGATGTCACTTGCATTCAGATGAGGTAGTGCACATATGTAGACCAGTCTACAGAGGAGACTGAGACTGGGGGATCACTTGAGCCTCAGGGTCATCCTGAGCAACATAAGGAAATCTCCATCTCTAAAAAAGAAAAAGTAAAAGCTGGGCATAGTGAGTCACACCTGTAATTCCAGCTGCTTCTGAGACTAAAGCAAGATCACATGTTCAAGGCTAGCCCACTTAGTGAGATCCTGTTTCAAAAGAAAAGAAAAATGAAAGAAAATGAGCTGGAAGTGAAGTTCAATGATAGGGCAGTTGGTTAGAAACAAGTGAATTGCACTTACAAGCTTACCAGAATTGAGTTAATATATGGAAAGTGCTAAGGAGAATGCAGATGTGTGCCCAGCATCATAACAGCCATTAGGTTTCAGACTTTAAAACTGCTGTGGTGCTCTGATAGTTTAGGTGGCAGGGATCAAAGGATGTTTTCTCAGGGATTCAGACTAAGAATTGGGGGGAGGGGCTTAAGGGGTAGGATTTATAGCAAAGAGCAAGGATCAAGGCTTCAGCATGATAACTGCATATGACACCACTCGAAACAAGCTGGCTGCAAGGGCATATGTCTTGAGTCTAGCAGTATTTTGAAGAAACAAGAAACAAAAAGTTTTAGATGGATTTTCTGAAAAATTATTGTGTGTATCTGTGGGTGCACGTGTGGAGGCCAGAGGCTGTCGTCCTTGGTTGTTCATACTTTATCTCCTAAGCAGGGTGTCTCATTTGCTCCAGGATCCCCTTGTCTCCACTGCTTTGAGCACTGAGATTCATGGGTGCTAGGGATCTGAGCTCCAGTCCTCATGCCTGCATGGCAAGCACCATACCCACTAAGCTGTCTCTACAGCCCCACTCTTTGGAAAACTTATAACAGATTTATTGAGTTATAATATACATACCATAAAATATCTTAATGTAAGTGAATGACTCTTTTTTTTTGAATCTACAGATTGTACAACCACTACCACAATCTAATTTTAGAGCATTTTCATCTTCCTAAAAAGAAGTTCTGTGCCCATTTTTAGTTATTCCTTTATTTCTACCACTAAAACGTTGTGTTGGGTATTGTAAGATAATTACTGAATTTTCCTTTTTGCAGGATGGCATAGTAAATCCAACAATAAGGAAAGATTTGAAAACTGTTCCAAAATTCTACTGCTGTCCAATTGAAGGATGTCCTCGAGGCCCTGACAGGCCATTTTCTCAGTTTTCCCTCGTAAAACAGGTATTTTACTCTTCTTATTGTGCTTCTCTGAAGATGGAATGCAGGTGGCCTGATGTACAGGCTGATTCCTTAGTGGGCCTACACAGAGGTTTAGGCACAGTTCTCTTGGGGACTGCTGCTGGCCAGGCCCCTCTGGAGTTCCCAAGTCCTTGTGGGTAGAACGTGAGGTGGAAGAACAAGGCTTGTGGAGCAAAGGGCCCAGACCCAGGTTTGAGAGAAGAAAAGCAGAGCATCCTGCCAGGAGTGAGGAGGACACTTGTACTTTGAAGCAGGGGGTGAAGACTTCCGAAGAAGACCATCACAAAGATATTTTCCTGCTAGATCAGAGTCTAGATGTTGGTTTCAACAGTCTCCACTTTGCATGAAGTCAGTCAGGAAAGAGGCCTCTGGAGGCCTTCTCATGGGCAGGAAGGCCCCCAGAGCTCTCTGGACTTCCTCAGCTTTCCATCTCTTAATCTAATACAGTTTCTCTAAACCTTTAAAAAAAAAAGGGGGGGGAGGGCTCTGATAAACCACAGTTTGCCAGTTTCTAATTCCCTTTGATTTGGACTGCTGTGTGGTTGCCTGCCGAGTCATTGTTACTTTGGGATTCTGACGGTTCTTGGAGTGTTGCTGCTTCTCCTCTCTCTCATCTCCATGCCTTCTGTCCCTGCAGCACTTTATGAAGATGCATGCTGAGAAGAAACATAAATGCAGCAAGTGCAGCAATTCGTATGGTACTGAATGGGACTTGAAAAGACATGCGGAGGACTGTGGCAAGACCTTCCAGTGCACTTGTGGCTGTCCCTATGCCAGCAGAACGGCACTGCAGTCTCACATCTACCGAACTGGCCACGAGATCCCTGCAGAACACAGGTAAAAAGCAAAGGAATGGCACTGAGCACTGAGTAGCAATGGGAAGAGTTTGAACTGGTGCTTCCTGGAGAGCCAACCATGTAGGAGGAGCAGAAGGAATAATGGAGAGACGTCTGTGATGTTGAAGAAGGCACTTTGGGAGACAGCAGCAGTGCTAGTAGAGAATCCATGCCTGGGCCTGGATTCTCTTTCTTTGGTTTTGAGATTGGAACTCATGATTACAGGTGTGCGCAGTAGTGCCTCGTCCTCTGTGTGCCGTGTGTGTGTGTGTGTGTGTGTGTGTGTGTGTGTGTGTGTGTGTGTAGATACAGGCTTGGCATAGCACATGTGTAGAGGTCAGAGGATAACCTTGGGATGTCTTCTCTACTTCTACCCTTTTTAGATAAGGTCTATCTTGCCAGCTTCTGGATTCCCATATGGCTCAAACTTGGGTCTTCAGGCTTGTGCAAGCAAGCACCTTGAACCACTGAGCCATCTCCTCAACCCCCACTTCTTTATTTAAAATTTTTTTTTGTTTGCAAGCAGAGAGAGGAAGAGAATGGTATGCCAGGGTCACCA
The DNA here is from genome assembly GCA_004024765.1 of Zapus hudsonius. Taxonomy (NCBI): domain Eukaryota; kingdom Metazoa; phylum Chordata; class Mammalia; order Rodentia; family Dipodidae; genus Zapus; species Zapus hudsonius. Next base: position 6,461 of record PVHP010007769.1, on the reverse strand, counting down.
GCTGCTACAAATGAACTCCAGATGTGTGAGATTGTGCATCTGGCTTTACATGGGTACCTGGGAATTAAGCCTGGGTTATTAGGCTTTGCAGAGGGCACTTTTTACTTCAGGCGTCACATGAGTGATTGGGCAATTGAATCAGGTCATTAGGCTTTGCAAGCAATTGCCTTTAATTGATGAGTCATGTCCCCAACCCTTTTTTCTTTTTTTAATTTGTGTGTATGTATGTGTGTGCATGTGTTTGTAGGTCAGAAGACAATCTTTTGTTGACATCTCAGAAGCACCACTTACCTACTTTGAGACAAAGTCTCTCATGGGCCTGGAGCTCACCAGTTAGTCTATACCTATACTAGCTGGTCAGCTATCCTTCTGTCTCTGCCTCCCCAGCACTGGATTACAGGAGTGTGCCACCACTCCTGACATTTTATGTGGGTACTAAGACCAACTGGGCTGTGTCCTTAACCCACTTCTTTTTATTTTCGAGGCAGGGTCTCACTAAGTTGTGGGGCTGGTCTTGAACTCACCACTCTGCACCTTTGGCAGATCTTGAACTTGCAGTCCTCCTGCCTCAGCTTCCTATGAAACTAGGATTACAACCTGCATGCATATCATACCATTTTGCACTTCATTTTAAAAGGTAAAATTTACATTTGGTATAATAGCTTTCCACTTTATGTGTGGTAATGCTTCCAAGCTACCTTATGCTTAAAGATGTAAGTTGAGGCCAGTCATGGTGGCACACACCTGGAACCTCAGCACTTGAAACAGAGGTAAGTTCAAAGCTAGCCAAAACTACATAGCAAGACCATGTGTTCCTCCCTCCTATCCATATGTATGTTTCTGGACACCCACCATTACATACCCAGTTGTCAGTGTTGCCAGAGGGATGTGTGAGTAAGTGGCAAAGATGCAGTGGTGTGGTTAAAGAGAGATTCATTTTAAAATTCATCTCGGGCTGAAGAAATGGCTCAGCAGTTAAAGATGCTTTTTAAATTGACTTTTTTTTTTTTCTTTTTTTTTTGCTTTTCAATGTTTTCAGGGATCCACCAAGTAAAAAAAGAAAAATGGAAAACTACCTACAAAGCCAGAAATTGTCCAGAAAGACCATTGAATCGCTGAACAACCAACCAGTCCCTCAACCAGACACTCACAAACTAGAAGCTTCAGAGATAAAGCTAGTATCATCTTTTGAAGACTCTTGCAGCTCCAATGCCAAAAAGCAGAGTGTCATAGCACCTCCAAGGTACCCTCAGAAGTTGCTTCTCCCAAAGCCCAAAGTGGCTCTGGTTAAACTTCCAGTCATGCAGTTTTCTCCCGTGCCTGTGTTTGTGCCTACAGCCGACTCTCCAGCCCAGCCTGTGGTGTTAGGTGTGGACCAGGGCTCCACTGCAGGGGCTGTGCACTTGGTGCCCTTATCAGTGGGAACCCTGATCCTTGGCCTAGATTCAGAGGCCTGCTCTCTGAAGGAGAGCCTACCTCTTCCAAAAATTGTCAGTCCTACCATTGAGCCAGTTAGTACAGGTGTTCAAGTGAACTTGGGGAAAAGTCTGCCTAATCCCTTACAAGAACTAGGAAATGCAGGTCAGAAGAACAGCATTTCTTCAATCAATGTGCAGACGGATCTATCCTATGCCTCACCAAACTTCATACCTTCTGCTCCATGGCTTGGCCCTGATTCCTCTGTGTCATCTTGTTCTCAGACTGATCTGTCCTTTGATTCTCAAGTGTCCCTTCCCATTAGTGTTCATACCCAGACTTTAGTAGCCAGCTCTAAGGTCACTTCATCCATAGCTGCTCAGACTGACGTGTTTATAGATGCTTGTTTCCAGCCAGGTGGGATCTCCAGAGAAACCCAAACCAGTGGAATGCCAAGTTCCTCAAATGAGCGTGTACAGATGGACCAAGCTGGATTGTGTGGGGACATCTTCGAGAGTGTCCATTCATCCTATGTTGTCCCTACAGACAACGTTATGAATAGCAGCTTAGTAGCAGAGACAGTAACTCATGGTTTGTTACCTCAGAATGACCCTAAGATTTTAAACCAAGTTATTGAGAAGTCTGCGCCCATGCTGAGCTTCAGTGCACAGAATAGCATGCTTCCTCCACAGAACATGACAGATAATCAGACCCAAACCATAGACCTACTGAGTGACTTAGAAAACATCTTGTCCAGTAACCTGCCTAGTCAGACACTAGATAACCGAACTCTTTTGTCTGACACAAATCCTGGGCCTGATACACAACTCCCACCTGGCCCAGCCCAGAATTCTGGAATCGATTTTGATATTGAAGAGTTTCTTTCAGCCTCAAATATTCAGACTCAGACAGAAGAGAGTGAACTTACCACCATGACCACTGAGCCAGTCTTGGAATCTCTGGACATAGAAACCCAAACCGACTTCTTACTTGCAGGCCCCTCTGCACATCCCTACGGGTGCAGGGGAAGCTCAAACTTCTTAGGCCTTGAGATGTTTGACACACAGACACAGACAGACTTAAACTTCTTCTTAGACAGTAGTCCTCACCTGCCCCTGAGCAGCATTCTGAAACACTCCAGCTTCTCCATGAGCACTGACTCATCTGATACAGAGACCCAAACGGAAGGAGCTTTGGCTGCCAGAAGCACACTTGCTCTGGAGAACAAGGTGCAGCTGAACAGTACGGAAACACAGACCATGAGTTCTGGCTTCGAGACCCTGGGGAGCCTGTTCTTCACCAGCAATGAAACCCAGACAGCCATGGATGACTTTCTTCTGGCCGATCTGGCCTGGAACACGATGGAGTCTCAGTTCAGCTCTGTGGAAACCCAGACGTGTGCCGAGTTGCACTCAGTCTCCAACTTCTGAAAGTGGCGGCCACCCCTTCCTGGCAAGTTTAGAGCATGGGGAATGAGAATAGCAGTGCTGCCTCGGAACACCATGAACGACGCAGCTAGCTGCTCAGGCTCTTCAGTTCTTTGCCTTTTGTACTTGGAAACATGAAGTCTGTATAAATGTGAATGTATTATAAAGTGTAATATGTTGTTGAAAATGTTTTTGTGTCGCCTGTGTTTGCTCTTTGATAGCTAGTCATTCTATCTTTAAAAGTATTTCAAACTGTAAAATCCACACAACCATTTGGCTAAAGCCAAGTGTACCAGGTACTAGGGTGCAAACTTTGCAAATCTTCAAAATGCTTCCATGACATAACGACATGCAGCAAGCAGGCGGCAGCCCGCAGATGCCTTGGGCTGGTGCTTCTGTGGCTGGGCTCTCCCATGTGCTTCCTCTGCTTGGCCATTGCTTTTCTGACTTGAAAATGCTGAGGGAAACCTCAGCTGCTTTAGCTTTTGCAGCAGCTTTCATGTAATCCTTGCTGTCCTCTCTTGTGCACTGTGATTGCTGCCACCTTGGACGCATTGTCCTTTCTTTGCAAAGGTTGGTTGCTGTGGCATTCATGCAGGAGCTGCAAGCACTTAGTGTAAATAGCCCTCCCAGTTAAAATAAGGCATCTGAACCCTGAGCACTACCATTTATCCTGGGCTGCTTCCTGCTTTCTTGCCACCACTGATCAGAAGACTCCTGTGACTGGATATGTAGGTTCCCCCCAGACCAGCAAGCAGTCAACCTACCTCCAGGGCTTCTGATAAATTGGGATTCCTGTGATCCCCTCCTTGGGTTCAGTTAACTTGCAAAGACAGAGCTCAGGGAAACGGATGTTGCAAAGGCATAGAGTACACAGGAAGGGGCACAGGGCTTCCACACCCTCTAGGCAACGCTACCCTCCAGGGACCTCTGCATGCTCAGCTATCTAGAAACCCTCCAAACCTAATCTTTTGGAAGTTTATGGGAGCTTCATTGATTGATAGACACAATTAATTAAATCATTGGCTATTAATGATCAACTTAACCTTCACCCCCTCTCCTGTCCCTGAAGGTTGAAGGATGGAGCTGAAAATACCTGATCATGCCTTGACCTCCTCATGACTAGTCCTGTCAGAGAGGCCACCAGCCAACAGTAACCTCGGTATGCAAAAATATTTATTCTGCATATTACAAGGATCTTAGGAATTGTATGCTAGGGAGGAAGCCCAAATCCATACTCCACTATGTCATATGCATTCTGCTCTCCACAGCAGGACAGGGGACTACAGAGTTGATTCCCATGCCTACAGGCTACATCTGCATTTGTCCCTCTTAAGTGGGAAAAGGAAAAAGAGGGAAGAGGAAAAGAAATTACTGCCCAACCCCAATTTTCAGCACTTTGAAGCTTGATAGGACGAGTGATCTACAATTTTTTTTTAGAGTGATCTACAATTAAAGTGACTTTCTTGAATAAGGAAACATTTGGTTTAGCCAGGATATTATCTGTGCCTTGAGGCTATCAAACAGAATAGATCCATCTAAACTGTGTTCTGCATTTGGCTGTGTTCCAACATTCTTTAAAGAAAACGAGGTGAAAACCTGTTGCTTCAATCATCAAGAAGATTTGCTAAGAGGAGAGCCAGGTCAAGCACACTGTGGGGATTCTCTGCCCTGCTTGCAGGGACTGAAGGTGACCTCACGTGCTCTCCTATTTCCCTGGTGTGTGCTTGTGCTGCTGGAGGCTGTTGCTGCTAATGCGTTTCCCATACATCTGCTGAAAGACTTGGGAATGGGTGAATAATGTGTCCGGGCAGATGGACTCAGTCCAGTGGATAAACATTGACTAGGCACAGCTGCCTATGAATGTGGCTCTCAGAACAAACATAAAGCCTTAACTTAGATTTTCATTGTTTTGGAATCGTCACTGCCTTAATGTTCAAAGATCTATTTACAGTCTTCTAGTAAAGGAGGGATGCATGTTTGTCTGTGGCTCTGTGTAAATATTCCTGCAGTGTGATCTGTTGCTTTTTCTGTTTCTTGGCAATGATATAGTTATTTACAGAAAAAAAAGGAGCATGTAATTGTTCCTCATGTATAAGAGCTGCTCCCACACTTCCTTAGTCACCTGAACTGTCCTAAGATTATTTGTGAAAACAAATTCGGTGATTAAAGAGAAGCTTACCTTTTGTGTGAATTTTTCTATGAACTCGAGGGGGTGCACACATGCCATGCATGTAGACACTTTGTATCTGGCTTTATGTGGGTGCTGGGAAATTGAACCCAGACCAGTTCGCTTTGCAAACAGTGCCTTTAACTGCTGAGCCATCTCCTCAGCCTTATTTATTTATTTATTTATTTATTTATTTATTTATTTATTTATTTATTTATTTATTTAAATTTTAGTGTTTCAAGGTAGAGTCTCACTCTAGCCCAGGTTGACCTGGAATTCACTGTGTAGCCTCAGGGTGGCGTCAAAGTCATGGCAATCCTACCTCTGTCTTCCAAGTGCTAGGATCAAAGGTGTGCACCACCACACCTGGCATAACCTACTTTTATTTTTTACAAAATGGTCTCCAAAAGTCAATGATAATGAAATGACTGTGTCCAGTTACTTTTCATTTTTGACACAAGCCAGGGTAAGGGGTGCTCATATAGCCAAGGCTGGCCTCAAACTCACTATGTAGCTGAAGATGACCTTGAACTTCTGATTCTCCTATCTCCACCTTCCCATGTGAATACAGGCAAAAATCACCTTGCCCAGGTGGTGCAGGGGATGAACCCCAGGGCTTTGTGTGCTCCAGGCAAGCACTCTTCCAACTAAGCTCCATCCCTAGTCCCTCTCGGCAACCCCCACACCCTGTTATTCTCATTCTTGCTTTACCTTTATTCTTAAAAAATACGACAATTTTCCTTAAAAGCTATTCTAGGGGCTGGAAATATGGCTCAGCAGTTACAGGCACTTGCTTGCAAAGCCTATTGGTCTGGGTTCAATTCCAAAGAACACACATAAAGCCTGACTCAAAAAGTGGTGCAAAAACATCAGTTTGCAGGAGCAAGAGACCCTGGGACACACGAATAAAAAAAAAAAAAAAAAGACAAGATTATCAGTGTTTATATTTTGATATGGACAGTATTATGTACCTTAGGATTGTATTTAGAAAATGTATTCAAAGTATATAGTTGATTTATTCCAATTCATTCATTTATCAAATATGATGTTTTAACATTGAGAGAGACAGTGAGTATAGGTGCACCAGGGCCTCTTGACACTAAATGAACTCCATTCAGATGCATGCACCTCTATGTGCCTCTGGCTTTACATTGGGTGGGGGGGGACACTAGACTGTCAGAAGCTTTTTGCTCAGTCAATAGTTTGCAGGAAAGCCAAATCAGTGATCCTGATTCCTACAGATAAGGGAACAGAATACAATGTCTGAAGCATGCTAAGGTTTAAAATTACTTTTTCATTTGAAGTTACTTTTTCTTTTTTTTTTTTTTTTCCGAGGTAGGGTCTCACTCTAGCCCAGGCTAACCTGGAATTCACTATGTAGTCTCAGGGTGGCCTTGAACTCATGGTGATCCTCCTACCTCTGCCTCCTGAGTGCCAGGATTAAAGGC
>PVHP010007768.1:0-55388 GCA_004024765.1 Zapus hudsonius | reverse complement strand
GAATAATTTTAGACACAGTCACAATACCTAGGTTTTGATCAATTCCAGTGGTTCAAGTCGCCTAGACCAATCAGAAGCTGCTCAGGAGTCTGTAACTTGTCTCCAAGCCTTACTTCCCTTAGCACAAACAGGAGAGTTTAATAAACACGGCACTTCTGCTGTGTTTTCCTGTTAGCCATATCCAAGTGAGTCTTTAGCTTCAGACATAAAATCCTATTGATGCATCCATTCCTTTTCCAATGTAGCAGCTCTGTAAGGGAGGAGGAGTTAAAGGGGTGGTGCTGGGATCCATTTAACTCCTTCATGAATGAAGACAATGAAAGACAAGAGTCAGAGGTCTGAGGAAGGTTAAACTCAATGTCAGCTCAAACTCTAGAAAAATGGACATCAAGAAGAGATTTTTATCTCTGCAATATCCTTATACTTCATAGGTATCCCTGATGTCCCTAAATAAATATGACCTCTAGTGACTGAAACCTGGGATCTAGGAGGCATAACTCCCCAAGGGATATCTTTGCACTATGCATTTTTCTGGGTCAGAAAATTAAAATATTCAGAAATTATAATATTATTTATTGTAGGAGGAATCAGTGAACCACCCTTAGACCTCATCTATTCTGGAACAGGGAGGCATATCAAACAGGGAAAGAAGGAATTTGAGAAAAAAACATGACATCCCAGACTCCTTGTTGTTTTTTTGTTTTTGTTTTTTGTCAGAGCCTTTTGATAAGCTTCATTCTCACACTCCTGCTGCAAACATGGATACTGCATGAGATCTCTGATTGCTGTGAGCCCGAGTTGACAATCCATTCCTATATGAGGAGAAACATTTCAGAACTGGAATATTAATAGTAATCATAGAAATAAGTGAGAATTGACTCATCTTTTTCACAGAAATAATCCTCTGGTTTCACAAATGTCTTGACAGCATTCCATAATCATAGCTGAGTCCCAGCTTTTCATCAGACTATATTAATTAGTAAAATCTTACTATAGCAACAGATAAGTGATATGATGAAAAGGAAACATGTTTCTTTTTCTTTTAAGAATCTTCCCAAATGTTTCCCATTGGAATAGGGTTGTGGGTTTGCTCCAAGTAATCAATCAAGATCCCCGACTTATAAAGGGCTTGCCATTTTCAAAGCATGTGGCTTCCATTTTATCTTGAAGCTTATGGTCCTGCTCTACTATAAAGTAAAGTGATCATGAAGGCACACCTTAGAGTATTTTATGTGCCAGGCCTAGAAGTGCATCCATCATTCAGGTGATGGCCTAAAGCTTGGTCACATGGCCTCACCTAACTGCAAAGGAGGCTATTAAATTTAGTCTAACTTTGAGCTCTGGGAGGGGGGTGGGGAAGGAGAATGGATTTGCAAGGACAGCTAAAAGTCTTTGCCACAGGCTCCAAAGATGTATTGAACATTTTCTAAAGTTATAAGACAAATAATGAAACTATTATAGAGGTCCTGCAAAGGGTTTCCAACAAAGATCTTTTTTACTTCTTTCCAAGTAGGACTAAAACACCACAAAATGTTTCCTCTGCTGACATCTTAGCCCTCTGCCAAAGGACCCTTCACGTGTATAAGATGATGAAGAGAGTAAGCTTCCCATCTTTGACAAAAAGGAGATCTAGAACAATCATGATAGCCATGGATACGACCTAGCAATTGCATCCAAACTGAAGCTATATTCTCAGACCTTCAAATAGCCAACACCATCTTTCACAAGGTGGTGGATTAGTGGTGATAAGGTCCAAGACAATTGGTTTTTTTTAATATTCAAGACACTCAAGAGTCAATGGCATTGTATCTATCCTCTAAAGGAAAACTTGGTAAGAGCTGAATGTAGCTTCCTTGGTAGTATCACTTGTTTGTGTAGTTAGATAGATAGATAGATAGATAGATAGATAGATAGATAGATAGATAGATAGATAGATACATACATACATACATACATACATACATACATAGATACATAGATACATAGATAGATACATAGATACATAGATACATAGACCTTTCATATACTTCCAACAATAAGCTTCATAAAAGCAAGAACCAATCTATTTTGGTCCACTATTTAATCTCCACTATTCAGCACAAAACTGTGGAGCCTGTGGCAAAGACTTTTAGCTGTCTTTAGAAATCCATTCTCCTTATCCCCCACACCCCCAAGCTCAAAGCTAGAATACATTTAATAGCCTTCTTTGCAGTTAGGTGAGGCCATGTGACTAAGCTTAGGCCATCACCAGAATGATGATAGCAAACACAGATTCTGCACTGAAAAAGATATGGTACATAAAAGCTCATTCTCCATTACTATTTTCCCATTTTCATAACATGTACAAACTATCCCTTTGATTGGAACAGTTTGGGGGCGATAGAGATGAAGAAAGGGCTACCACAAGGCAAAGATACTTAGTCCCCTGAGATACCCTGGGGACCACATCTTAGTTACTCATTTACAGCTGAATGTAGCTTCCTGGATAGTATCACTTGTTGGTGCAGTCATATAATTTTTTTACCTTTTGTATTCTTCCAACAAAGCAAGAACCAACTTATTTTGGTCCACTATTTAATCTCCACTGTTTAGCTCAAAATTTGCTCTTGTAATAGAAGCCTAATAATGTTTGGTAAACTGACTGAGATCTGAAGTGCTTGTCTCTCTGAGTAAAAGTGTCTCTTTGAGATGAACCACAAGGGCCATGTTTTACTTAATTTTTATACCATAAGGTAACAGCCATCTTATCTAACTTTCTTTGTTTTCAATCTTTGTTTTTCATATTAATTTGTTTTTGTTTGTAATTAGACTTTGTGAAAATCCCCAGTTAATGTTCAAAAATATGGGTTGATACATCAGACTTAATGTGCATGTAATGGCAGTTTTAAGTATGATCTGGAATAGTAAACATAGAGCCAGGTAAAAAACATGTAAGAATTTTTGAAAAGCATTTGCTTGGTCTTTGTGTCTGTTTTATTTCACTAGATTAAATGTGTCCTCAATGTAAAAGTAAGCATTTCTTCTTGACTAAGTCATAGTTGTAGACTTTACAATATGTCTACAATAAAGTCATTAGCCTCTAAAAAAAAGGCAAAAAAGATGATACAAGTTGATTTTATTGCAAGCTTCCTATATTCCAGACCCTGGCCTAAGCAGTTCATAGAAATCCCTATGAAAGGGACATCATCATCCCATTTACTGAGGAGATGAAAAGGGCTGTGTTATCTGTCTGAGTCTGAAAAGCACATACAGGACAGCTCAAATAGGCAGCCTTGGTTCCTCTGGACTTTGTTTTCTATAATCACTTCCTGTCGTTTTCCCTCTTATCTTCCTATTGGAACAGACTCTTTGTACTGCAAAGCACAATAGAGAAAGAAAAGATGATCATATTTCATATGTAATTTTTGATCAATATGACCTCAAGCCTCAGTTTGGGTTCTCTCTTAGTTAACTGCTCCATGAATCCCATTCTGAAGAGAGAACAGCTCAATCTACCTGACATTTTCTGAAATCCTGGGCCACAGACACATTGGGGAAAACTAGCAAAAAAAAAAAATGTTTGATGGCTTAGAGACATGGCAGCTGGTTCAGGGTGCTTCTTGCACAAGCATGAGGGCCAAAAGGGATAATGTGAGACCATCCAAGTTTTAATCTCCTGAACCCAGATACACAGTTGGATGTGGCCATGCATGCTTGTAATTGTTTCTTTGGGAAAGCAGAGACCAGAGTCACTAGAGCTGTCCAGAGGCATGGCACCCATCAGTAACAACACACTTGGGCCAGGAAGACCGGGCTGAGTACTAGGATATCCAGGATCCCTTGCCACAAGGACTAATACAGACAGCCCATGGAGGAGGATATCCAACTGATCAGGGATGGGGAGGGGGGGGATTGGGGAATTCGGGATAACAACGCATTGTTTGGCCACTAAATAATGTAACTCATTATGGACAATAAATATATATTAAAAAATTAGCAAGGTCTAGAACGAGGAAGACATCTATTGCATGGAAAATCAGCTGTTGAGCAATGAAGAGGGGCACCTGACATTCTCCTCTGGCCATATACACCTCTACCCACACAAACCACACCACACATTCTATGCACACACACACACACACACACACACACACACACACACACACACACAAAGAGAAATGTTGGATAAACAAAAAGAATAGAGGTGTGTCAGTAAGAAGCAGCAATGAAGGGTGAAAAATAAAAACAAATTCTGAAACCAGAAACCATTGCAAAATAAGTAAACATGTGATTACAAGGTAGAACTTTAGGGGCTAAGTATGTAGTTCAGTTGGTAAAGCACTTGCCTAGCATGCATAAAGCCCACTAGCTCAATGCCCAGCACTGTATAAACCAGTCTTGGTAGCTCACGCCTAAAATCCCAGCACTCATAAGGTGGAGACTGAAGGATCAGAAGTTCAAGATCAGTCTCTGCTAGTTACAGTGAGTTCCAGACCAAGCTGAGTTGCTTGAAACCTTATCTCAAAAGCAGAAATAAATGAACAAATAAGTAAATAATTGGAACTTTAGGAAGCTTTTCCCCCTGTAGCTTGCTCTCCATGCTCAGGATATATAGAAATATAGCAGACCAAACCATACTGTTAATAATGGATTTTGTCTTCCTTAAAAAATATTTTATGACAAGATTTCTCAGCTTCAGAATTATCAACACTAGGAATAACATTATTCAGTCATAGGTGAGGGTAGTGCATGTGTCATAAGATGCTTGGAACTATAGACACAGGAAAGCACATGATGCCGTCTTGAGGAGAGAGCTGCCCATGCATGGAAGGATGGCAATCATCACCCTCCTCGTTAGATGCCAGGCGCATTCCCTTAATTGCAACTACAGATCCATCCAGAAAATCATAAGGAAAAATTCCCTTGGCTAACAACGAATGCTTTAGGGAATATATATATTCTGATCAGTCTGTACAATTCTTTTTTAAAAAAAAAACATATAAGATAGACTGAAATTTCAAGTGCATGACAGGTGTCACTTCTCTTTTCATCTGTTTGACTATTAAACAATGTCTCTCATGCTTTCTCCACCACTCACTTCTTCCCATTATATTTGAATGTCTCTGAAAGAAGCCTTCCTTCTGTGAGGGAAATGCAATGTAGCCTTTCTGTTAGTTAGAGTGATCTCTGTGTAGAAGGAAAATTCCTGAATCTGATCTGAATCTCTTTTCCCCTTTCAACAAGCTAGGTTTGCTCAATAATAACAGACTGGACCAATTAAAGAACTGCCCAGAAGTTCTCAAAGGAAGTTGTGGTATATTTATTTCATCAATATATCAACATGAGCTACTCAGAAAGATACAGCCATTGCTTATTAGCAAATTTATATTTCATTCTGGGGGTTTAACAAGTTTCTTTACAGGTTCTATGTCTTTCATGAAATAGTAGAATTTTTCATTTCTCTGAAGAGGTCTCATTATACTCCAGAAATAACTTGACATTAAACTTCTCCAATCTTATATTTTTCAATGCTATTATTCAACTTGGGGAGTACATTTTTCAACTTTTTAATACACTTTATTTAAATTAAGATAATGATACTGATAATCACTTAAAATTAGAATTTATAAACATTATTTAAAAGATAACAAAATCAATAAAGCACATTAAAGAAAATATACTATAACTTCATCTGTAATGGGAAATACAAAAAATTATAGTCAAGATATAAATTTCTTATAAATAATCTCATGAACATATCCCCCACTAATCATTCAACTTCTCTGACCCATGATTATCTACACTGGCTTCTTTTTTCTTAAATATATATTTATTGTCCATAATGAGTTACATTATTCAGTGGACAAACAATGAGTTGTTATCCCCAATTTCCCAATGCCCCCCTCCCCATCCCCAATCAGCTGGATATCCTCCTCCGTGTACACTGGCTTCTGATCTGGCAGGTAAGTAGTTTAAAAGCCACCACTCCTTTCTAACAATAAGCAAAAAAATGTTTAACTAACAGATTAACAACTTTTATATCCCTCAGACAATTGACATCACTGGACAAACTGCTGCCCCAAAATTGGAGAGATAGACAGGTGCATAGATGGAGTCACAATTCACCACAGTAGAAACCCACAAGCAGAAACTTCCAGAGGACCCAGTGTCAGGAAAGGAAATGCTGAACTCTAATTGAAAATTGCTGGACATCTGAGTAGAAAACTCTGAGAACTAAAACCTCCAAGGGAAGCTCTATAATTTTGTGAGCTTTGCCTACTTCTTGTCTACCAAAATATTATAGAAAAAATACCTTGTGTTCTAGTAAAGGAAACAAAATGAAATACTAAAATATACCATCTTTCACAGGGTTCTCTAGAGGATCCAACAATAGCAGTGTCTAGACTAAAAAGCCTGAGAACTTGGTATCTGCTCAGCCCACAAGGCTGGATGCCACAGCAGTTCCAATCTGGTGAGAAAGGCCTGGAGGATTCTAGGAGCACTGATGGTTTTTAGGCCAATTGAAAGGCTAAAGGAGATGGGTTCTGAGGTCAGTGAAGGATGACAGTGACAGGGTAGATGCATTCACCAGCGAGGAACAGAGGTGGACAGGCAAAAGCAGTGCTGTTCTTCCCTCTAGCCTCCTTGTACCTGCACTGCCTACAAGGGCTTTACACTCTGGGAAGAGTTTTCCCCATTCCATTAATCCTTCTAGGAAATATCCTCACAAACAGGCCCAGAGGGTGTCTCTTACTTGATTCCTGATCTAATTAAGTTAATAGTCAACATTACCCATCATACTCAAAAACATGCTGCTCATCTTAATAAACTCTGCTTTCCTCTTGGGTGCCCTCCCTAGGCCTGAGGCAAAACCCTGTTGCTGAAGAAACCACAGAATGCCATCGACCAGCATCGAGAGACCTTTCAATGTCTGGAATGGTATCCAGCCCCCAGAAGGCAGTTAGTGTAGTGCTGGAAGGCACTGCACAGGCTGCCAGGGGAAAATGATCAACAACAGCTGGAGTAAACAGAGACCACTGACACGAAACACAATCTGTGGTTGTGAGTAGGCTGACCACACCCCCTACTGGGAGAGAACAGCAAACCAAGAAAGGAGCACTAGCGCAAAGGAGGAGCCTGGGCCTGGGGGAGACAATCAACAGCTTTCAAATTCGGCCAATTTTCCACTTAGTGAAGGGGACCCCTTGTCTGGAACTTGGGATTCAGGGCGATAGTTACCGGATCCCATACTCTTGGGCTCCTAAGACAAGATGCACTGTGGGAGCGATTGACAGGGAATAGAATCTAGGTAACCCAGAAATGTGTATATTTGTTAACCTACACTGATCACACTCTCCGATGGAGATTGTGCTTGTATTTTTCAGGATGCAGCGAGAGAGCTGGGGACCATCTAACCCTACCAACTGACCGTAGGCCAATACCTGAGATTCTGGCAAGAGAGGAGCCACCACAGTCATGTGGAGGATCCATATGGAATCCTGCAGAGAAGGATGGGAGGAACCAGGGACCCACAGCCACAGACATTCAATCTACACAGGATAATCCAGTGAGACAGAAACCAACGATCTTAGACACAAAGACCCCTAAACTCACAACCTTAAAGCAGCCTTAATACTCATCCACCACAACTCAGGGAACTATGCAGAAGAGGGGGCGAAAAGATTGTAAGAGCCGTGGTGGGGGAGACTATCCAGAGGCATGGCACCCTTCAGTATCAACACACTTGGGCCAGGAGGACCTGGCTAAGTACTAGGCTATCCATGGTCCCCTGCCACAAGGACTGATCCAGACGGCCCACGGAGGAGGATATCCAGCTGATTGGGGATGGGGAGGGGGGCATTGGGGAATTGGGGATAACAACTCATTGTTTGCCCACTGAATAATGTAACTCATTATGGACAATAAATATATATTTAAGACTTAAAAAAAGGAAAAAAAATAAACTCTGCTTTCAGAAGACACTGTTTTCTCAGAGACTTACTTGATGAGGTTTTATCAGAGCCCAACGTACTTATGGAAAGAGAAATATTCATCTCTAGTCTCCTTTAGTCATCTTGACCCAGTGAATAGAATGGACAAAACCTTCTTTTTCTTATTCTTAACTGACATAATGGTAACCATCTACTAATAGAAATAACAATAATGCTTCTATGTATTCTAACATATTATCTATTTATGCCTATATTCAAGTAAATTGTATGGCAGCAAATGAGGGAAAGGAGAAGAGGAAGTATTATTTTGATATTAAAAGATACTCAACACCTAGTTGTAAAGTCAAATAGAATTAGTTTTAAATATAGACTACTTAAATTAACAAGTTAGTTTTAATTTTTTTAAAGAAAGCATAAAAGAATTTAAAGTCCTATGAAATACTAAACGAAAACCATAGAAGCCTATGAAACAAAATGAAATTGAAAAAGAAGTACAACAAATAGAAAGTAATAACAACTTTGTCGATATTAATACAATTATTTTGATAGCCACTTTGAATACCAGCAACCTAAAGTAAACTACTTAAAAGATGTTTTCAAAATGTATTAAAAATATAACCTAAGTATCTGTTTTCCATAAGAAATGCATTTTAAATATAAAGATACATATGAATTAAATGTAAATGAATGGGGAAAGTATATCGTGCTAGCACTAAGCAAAAGAAAGGGGAAGCAACTGCTCATTTTAGACAAAGCAGCCATCAGAGCAGAAAATGTTCTCAGTCATAAAGAGGAGCATTGAATAATAGTGAAGGGATCAACACTCCAGGAAGACATGACAACCCTCAATGTGTAAGTAGAAAGCACAGAGCATCAGAATCAGTGAAGGCAGAACAAGTAGAAATAAATGAATCCGCCATTATAGTTGGAAACTTTAACATCCTTCCATCACCAGCGGACAGCTCCACCAGGCAGAAAATCAGTAACGACAAAGTTAAGCTCAGAAGCACCATCAATCACATGGATATCATTGACATCAATCAGCTACTGCATGCAATGATACCACATGACATATTCCTCTTGGCCTGACATGGAACACTCTGTCAGAGGCCACGTTTTAAGCCACAGAACACACTCTAGTAAAATTGTACAAATTGTACATTACCAAGATTACCCACGATGGAATTAAACCACAGTTTTAACAAAGAAAGCTAGAAAATCTCCCAATACTCAAAGATCAAACGACTCATATAAATAAGACATGGGCAAAAGAAGAAATCTTGTATTTTATAAAAATAAAATTGAATAAATAAAAATAAAATATAATTTATCAGATTTTGTGGAATTGAAATGAAAGAGTGATTAACGGAAAATTTGTGACACTGAATGCATATATTCGAAAAAAAAAAAGAGTGAGGACTAAAGGTGGTGGTGCTTGTCTTTCATCCCAACACTCTGGGCAGAAAGGGAGGACCACGAGCTTATGACAATACTTGGCTGGAGTCCAGGCTATACTACATGAGACCTCATACCAAGATAGATAGATGATAAATAGATGATAGATAGATAGATAGATGATAGATAGATAGATAGATAGATAGATAGATAGATAGATAGATAGATGATAGATAGATAGATATAGATAGATCAATGATAGATAGATGATGATAGATAGATATAGATAGATAGATCAATGATAGACAATGATAGAAAGATAGACGATAGACAGACAGATAGATAGATGATAGATAGATAGATAGACATATATATGTAGATGGTAGATAAATAAATGATAGATTAAAATTTTTAAAAAGCTGAAACTAACCATCTAAGATTCAATCTTAGAATACTAGAAAAGCAAAAGCAAATCAGATTAAAAGTAAGCAAAAGAATAGGAATAGAAACAAGTGGAAATATATGAAATTAAAAATAGGATATTGATAGAGAAAAAATCAACAAAACCAAAAGCTTTTTTTCTTCAATATGATATATAAAAATCAATATCCTATACCCAAGCAAAATAAGAGCTCAAGCCAGCAAACATAAGTTGCTAATATCAGATCTTATGTCTGTTAAAAGAATAATCAAATAATACTACCAAAGTTATGCTCACAATTTTAACACATTATGTGAAATGGTCAAATTCCTTAAAAACACAATTCTCCAAAACTCACAAGATGGAATAGACCATCTTATATGTTTATATCTACTAAATATATATATAATTATATTATATATAATTAGCAGCTATTCAAAGAAAGAAGAAAGTGCCAGGCCAGATGGATCCAGTGGTGAATTCTACTAAAAGTCAAAGAAAAATTATCCCCATTGTCTGCAATGTCTTCAAGTTATAGGATGAGAGCAAGTACACCCTAATACAGTCTGTGAGGTCAGCATTACACTAGGGCCCAAACTAGGCAAGCATTAGAAGAAAAGAAACCGCAGATCAAACTGCCTCATGAACACAAATACAAAAATCTTCAACAAAGTATTCACAGAAAATCCAATAATATTTAGAAATATTTATACACTGTAGCCAAATGAGATTAGTCCCAGGTAATTAAGCCAAGTTCAAAATTTAAAAATCAGTGACTGCAATACATCTCTTCAATAGAAAAAAATATACCAAAAGCTACAAAAAAGCATTTGCACAATAAAACAAGTTCGCCTGACAAAAATTTCATCAAAGTAGAAATAAAGATGTCCTCAACCTCATAAAATCAGTCAAAAAAATAAACCTAACTACAGCTAATACCATTCTTTTTTATTTATTTATTATCCATAATTAGATACACTGAATGAGCAAATAATGCATTGATGTCCCCAATTCCCTGATTTCCCTCTTCCCTGTCCCCAATCAGCTGGGTGTCCTCCTCTGTGGGCAGTCTGGATCAGTCCATGGGTTAGGGGATTATGGATAGCCTAGGAGTCAACCCGGTTCCAACCCCTTTGTATGTTGTTACTGAGGGGGAACATGTCTCTGGATATTCTCCCCCACCATGGCTCTTACAATCTCTCCCCCCACTCCCATTTCCCTCTGTTCCCTGAGTCATGGTAGGTGAGTATTAAGGCTGCTTTATTGTTGAGGTCTTAGGGGGGTCTTTGTACTTCTGCTTTAGGTTGTGTTGAAGATCATTGGTGTCTGTCTCGCTGGTTTATCCTGGGTTGACTGACTGGCTGTGGTTATAGGTCTCTTGCTTATCCCACCACTCTCTGTGGGGTTCCATGTGGATCCTCCACGGTAGGTCTGGGGTGGCTCATCTCTTGCCAGGATGTCCAGCTAATACCATTCTTAATGAAGTGAACAAAGCCTATGAACACACCTCCCTCTGCTTCCTGACTGTGGACCAGCTGCCTCACAATGCCTGCACCACCTCCATGGGTCCTAGAACTGTGAGTCAAAATACACCCTTCCGTCCTTGAAGATATTTCCCACAGAATCAGAAAAGTGACTAATAAAATTACACAGATGATTAAAATATGAATAAAGGAGAATCTTAAGCTAAATGCAAATAAAAAGTTGTATTTGTGGCACTCTAAGCAAATACATGGAATTGGCCAGTGAGCCCATTTTTCTTCAGAGCCACGCACCCATGTATGCAAGTTTTACACATAATGATATTATTGTATGAGCACCCTGTTCTAAACACTGCTGTTGAGAGGAAGGCTTGAATCAATATATCTATGGATACAAAGGCTATTAGAACAGATCATGAAGCTGAAGCAGTACTTGTACAGCCTCTCTCTCTGCCTCTGTCTCTCTGTCTCTCTCTGTCTCTCTGTCTCTCTCTCTGTCTCTCTCTGTCTCTCTGTCTCTCTCTCTCTGTCTCTCTCTCCCACTCTCTCACAGCCCTCAGTTGACTCTCCAAAATCCGCATTGGATAATGCTCTTCATCTGCAGTTTAAATCTGTTGGTTAATTCCTGATAGTTTTTTAAACATTTTCTAAAAAATAATCCCTTTACGTCAACATACTATCATTTCACACCATTCCGCATGTCTCCATAACTCATATTGCAATATGCAGCTATCCGTGTTCTTAGCCCTTTTGTAGGTTTTAGCACCTCTGCCTCCATTCTGCACTTGTCTTCTTTTACGCCCTAGTTCTTTTCTCAGTTTGTTTCTTGCAGCCTCCTCCTCGATGCCCTGATGGAAAGAAGATTATCCTCCTCCAACTCAAGCATTCATGACTTGTGGTGCCAAGAGCTACAGCTGATGGAAGTAGGGCCTGGGGCAACGATGTCACCTTTTTGAAGAGCAACACACACCAGGGCGGCAGCCTGGCCCTGGAGAGGAATACAAAATGGGAACTGGGGCAACCTGGGCTTCTCTCTTCTCCACCTTAATGCAATCCATTGCTGCTAGTGTGATACCGGCAAAAACACGGAGAGGAAAATGTGCCTTGAAGAGTCCCCTACTCCATCTGTCTTTGTGTTTTTGTTTTCAAATAGCATCGAAGCCCTCAAGCTATCTCGTGGTTCCTCTGGATCCTTATAAAAATGAAATAACTTTTTTCTTTCTATAAAGTGTCTTCGATGAAAAGGTTATACTTTGTTTATTTTCCATTCTGAAGATTTCTACTGCAGTGAATTCAAAATAAATGCGGCTATACAAAGTGTCTTGTTAAAGCAGTCTAGGTTCCTAAGCTATTTCTGTACTGGCACTGACCTCTAGTGTTCAATCAGGGATCTTTTCTTCAGGTTCTGTCTACCTGCACAAAAGGGATTATTTCAAGAAAAACAACAGCATTGCCAAGGGACTGCACATATCATAGCAAACTATAAGTGCATTCAGAAAGATTAATGAACATTAAGGCAAAAAGAGGATTACACCAAATATGTTGAAACAATCCCGGGTCACAATGACAACCTCACAATGTTACAGACAGGTGTGGTTTTCAGGTGTCCCCCATAAACTTAAGTGTTCTGAATGCTTAAACACAGCTGATGGCAATTTGGTCATTGGAACCTTGTTGGAGCTGTGTTGTTGGGAGTGGGTTTATGGGTGTTTTAGCCAGCTTCCCCTTGCCAGTATTTGGCACACTCTCCTGCTGCTGTTGTCCACCTGATGCTGGCCAGGAGGTGATGTCCAGCCTCTGCTCATGCCATCACTTTCCTTGCCATCATGGAGCTTCCCCTTGAGTCTGTAAGCCAAAATAAACCCTTTTCTTCCACAAGTTGCTTTTGGTTGGCTTCTTTTCTGACAGCAACGAAAAAACGAACTGTAACAACAGGCAAGATTTGTCATTTGACGTTACGGGGCTTGTGTGCAAGCTAAAGGTTCTGAAAGACATTTCTGAGGAGAACCTGACTGAAGACTGGGCTATCCATGGTCCCCTACCACAAAGATTGATCCAGACGGCCCACGGAGGAGGATATCCAGCTGACTGGGGATGGGGAAGGGGGACAATGGGGAATTGGGGATAACAACTCACTAAACAATGTAACTCATTATGGACAATAAAAAAAAGAATACTTTCAAACAACCAAGCATATGAACCCTCCCTTCATAGCCTCCTTCTGTTGGTGGTGATGACATAAGTGATGCCATTTGATTCTGATAATTTTTACATTCCTTCCACACTTAGTTCTTGCTTATTATTTTTGAATTTTTTGTGTTTGGCTCTATTATTACTTGAATTTAATTTTAAAGGTCTATGTTCAGCAATAATTAAATTGCCCTTGAAAGATCTGAATATTAGAGTAAAAGTAGTGGGACTTTTTGAGATATGAATTTTTAAACAGTCATTCACAACAAACATTTCCTATTGTCATCATAGGCATTGCATTTAAAATATCTTAAACTAAACATGACTCCAAACAAACCACACTTCTCATTTACTCTCTAGCTTTCCCCTTGTTCAAACTAAAACCCTCCTAGTTAACCTCAACTTCTCTCTCTCTCTCTCTTTACTCTGGCTTGAGAAAGCCTATGGTCCCTATGAAACACAGCCCTGTTGCCACCTCTTGATTCACACATTGTGTCCAGGGTTATGGTGCTAAGCTTTCATCCTACCTGGACTTCTTTTGCCCTACAGCCAGTGTTAGCCCTTCAGAAAGAGAAAGTCACTTGCAGTGTTCCTTCTTAAAACTTTCATAATCCTTCCCACTTCTCTCAAAGAAGGCAACTTTTCAGCAGATGACCCACACATCATTTGCTTACCTGTCTCCACGCATGACCGTTCTAGCTTCTTCTGTGACAACACTTCCCCTTGCTCTTTCTGATTCAGCCAGACTGAACTATAGGTTATTTCTTAAGCAAAAACACTGACCAAGAAGTCCTTAAAGTTCCCATCAGCTTATCTAAACTTTAAACAGATTCTGTCCTGCCCCAGGCCTCTGACCTCCATTTTCTTGGAACAGTCACCTCAGAACATTTGTCACTATAAGTGCTTTCTCTGCCCCTTGGAGATGTAAATCTTTTTAAAAGCTTCTTGTCACTTTTACAATCCAGGAGATCTAGGAATGACTTCCTTAGTGACCTACAGGCCATCCCTTAAAATGTAATCATCAAGAAAAACCACAGCCTCAGTTTCTGTGCGAGGGAAAGAACCCAACTTTTTCTCTTTCCCAGACACACACGCCATGATGAACTTCCTCCTCCAACCAGACACTGACTTCCACATTTTAACTACCTCCCAGGAGTCTATTCAAGATTTGAATACATCACTGGATTAAACCATTGATTATTTCAGAGTTTTATGATGTAATTGTCTGCAGTAATGCCCTCACAGTACGACCAGAGGTATTACTAATCTCTAGAAGATCTTTCTCAATCTAATCACATTGACAAACAAGATTAACCATTAGAGAGCCTTGGGAAATAGTTCAGTGAGCGACGTGCTTGCCTCACAATAATAAATACCTGAGTTCTATCCCTGGTATCCACATCAAATGCCAGACTTGGCAGTGTGCACCTGTAACACCAGGCCTGGGGAAGTGGAGATACATAACAAAGCTCCCTGACTAGCCAGTCAGCCAGTCCAGCCTAATTGATGAGCTCCAGCCCAATGGGAGACACTGTCTTTAAAAAGATGCACAATAACCCTAAGGATAACACCTCAGGAGGTTGACTCCTGGCCTTCAAGGACATGGGCACACATGTGCACAAGCACTCCCCGACACACACACATATTCACATACATATTGTGAGCACACACTCATGAACACACACACAAATAATGACCATCACAAACTCTATACTTCAGAGCAACAAAATGTGGACAGGAATCTGGAACCTGACTTGACAGAATGCTGGAAAGTTATTCTCATTTTACATAGATCTTTCTAATGTTATTTAAAATAATAGGAGAAAAAATTCAACACCTATGTTGAATGCTTCCAAGATGCCATGCATTATATAAACTATTCTCCAAAGGTAACTGTGATAACTAATCTCTGCACATGTCTGTGAGGGACATTGTAGATTCAGTTAATTGAGGCACAAAAAAATTAACCTAAGTGTGGGGTGGCACCATTCATGAGCTGGGATCCTGGATTGAATAAAAGGGAGAAAGGAAGCTAAACACTAGCATTTCCACTCCTCTGCTTCCTGGCTGCAGAGGCAACAAGACCGGCTGCCTCACCCCCCACCCCTGCACTGGCCCTCCCTTGCCATTGTATCTTCCCTTGATATAAGCCAAAATAAGCCCTTCCTCCCTTAGGCCACTTCTTGTCAGGTAACTTGTCAGAACAACAAGAAAAATAATTAATACAGTAATCCTATTTATTCCTCTCCACTTGTTATTATTACTATCTTCATGAATTGCCTAAGTTCATATGGCCACTACGTGGTAGCGATCGATAGGTCTAAAAGTCCTCTTAAATCATTGCACAAATTATCACATAAAAATTATATAGTAGAAGTTAAGAGAACAGAATTGGGCAACATGAAAGCTATCATTATGCCATTTTCTATGCCCATTTTCAAAATACCTGTCTAAAGAGAAACATATTATTACTATGTACTCATAGCTTGCCAGCAGTTCCTGAGAATCTCAGGGGAGAAGATGTTATGACTCTCCTGCCACTAATAATGAACTCATTCCAACCATGAGACCAACCTTGTCTAACTTTGTGGAGGCTCTATTTGTCAATGGAAAGCATCTTATGCTTTAAAAATAATCTTTATTTCTGATCTGTGTCTACACATCGCAACATCAAAATGAAAATGTGAACTCTCCAGAACTTCTACCATGCTGAAACAATAAGCAGGAGAATTAGTGTTCAGAAGACTGATTAGTGGTTAAAACCAAGATTCTCAAATCAGGTTGATTTAAGTTTTAAAACAGCACTAATTAGCTATTGACTTAATCAAGTAACTGAACAATTTGGGGCTGTGTTCTCATGTATCTCATATGAGAATGAAGAGGTGAAATTGTTACATATTTAAAGAATAGTGTGAGAGGCCAATTTAATAATACATAGAACTCAGAATATTCCTGTGATCGAGAAAACACTCTATAAAAGTTTGCTAATTATGGCATTATTAAATTATTGTTTAATTTTCAACTTTAAGACACTAAAGCTTTTTAGTTGTTTATATGCCTTAGTTTTTCATTTGACAATTAAAACCATTTTTGCTTGATTTTCTGACAAACTATAGTATGCTCATTGAAGGTTGAGTTTCTTTTTTTCTTTTTTTTTATGCTGAGTATTCAATTTAGGAATCACACATGCTAGGCAAGCAAACCACAAATGAACTATATCCTCAGCTCTTGAGTTTCCATTTGATTCAACAAATCTTTATTTATTGATTATTGTGTGTCACCCAGCATGCCAGATTCAAAGAAATCAATAATGAATAAAAAAATTAAAAAGTACACCTACATGAACATATTTCTCAAGCAAAAACTGAGAGTTAACAAATAAATATAAGATATTCATAAAAGTTAGCTGGAGGGATGTCTTTAATGTGTTTAGCAGGGACTGCTTTATGATGAACACTCCAAATAAATTCAATTTGACCTTGGAACAAGGAGATGGCTCAGTCGTTAAGAGCTCTAGTTGTGTTAGCTTGAGGGCTGGAAGGGTACTGAGATCTTCTAAGTTCAATTCACCAGCACCCACATACACAGCGTGTGGCATGGTGACACATGCCTGTATCCCCAGTCCTATGAAGAACACAGACAGGAATGCTGGATCATGAAAACTGCAGATTCACAGAGACTCCATCCCAAGGAAATGCACAGATGGCCAACAGAGGAGGCCATCGAAAGTTCTCAGACCTCCACATGTGCACACAGAGAGCATATTTCTGTACACACACACACACACACACACACACACACACACACACACACACACACATATATATATATATATATATATCACAATACCTATACTATACATACACATACAAAACATTAATTTGTTCTTTTTAAATTATGTCATTATAGCACAAAAATGAACAGATATGGTTGCATGAGTTGTCTCCAATGATGTGTATTTCTTGCTTACTCTGAGATCAATGATTTCACTTCAGTGGCTTTAAATCAGTCACCATGTGCATTTTTATGCTATAGAAATCAGCAATGCTATAAATAGAGGCAGTTTTGCCTGAAAATAAGTTGATAAGCACCTACCCGTAAGCCAATAAGTCTGGCAAAGAGCAAAATCTGAACTTTAAGTTCTTTTGACAAGAAATAAACCCTAATACAGCAAAATAGTGTATGTTAATATAACACCTCATTATTATATCATGTTTATACATTTCATAAAGCAAGGTTTATAAATTATAAAATGCAATGTTATTTGAAGATGGTTTAAAAATATATAGTTATAGAGTGAGTTTCTTCCAATAATGAGTAAATGTAACACAGATCACCAACTAATAAATATAATTCATTTAATTTAAACAAATTTATGATACAAGCAATTTTTGTTTCTTTTAGGAATCACTAACCATGATGTTCAGCCATTTTATATCCTTTTAACATATTAGCCCAGTAGCTATGGAGAGAAAAGAGAATTTTCTGGTGTCGGGAAGAAACAAATTTAAAATTATTTCCCCATGGAAAATCACATGAAAATCATTTACTTGACTATATGCATAGTTACAATGCCTTGGGCTAGCATTCTCTGGGGCGGCCTGCCTAGAGAGTGTAAATTATTGAATCAAATTTTTAAAAAGGAAAATGAAAATGCAGTTGAAATTCTGCAACATGTTTTATTGTTGACTTTAGTAGCATACATAATTCATCAGATTAATTTGACTCTTATTATGCTTTAGGAATATTTTCTATTAAAAATTAGATGCACATTTATTTTTGAGTGAAAAAAATTCAAGAAAGGGAAATACTCTTGCAGTCCCTAGAAGACCTCAAAGTCAAGGAGGAAGTAAGTGTGAACATTAACCATTGTGTTGCCTAAAATACCTTCAGACTCTGGTCCTCATGCATCTCCCATGCACATATGTCCAGATACCATATATAGTTGCTGTTTAATATCATCGAAATTAAATATCAGATTAAGTCCACAGAGCATAGTCACATAATTTCTTTTATATCAATCAGTGAGTAGTGACAACCTGTCAGGCATTTTTGAACAATAAGTAGTTGCCATGTATCAAAAACACCCCTTTACCAGGCACAAGTCTTGACATTTCATACATTACTTCTAATGCTCACAGCATTCCTATCAGGAAATTGTTATTAAAAATAAGGAAGAAACACAGGTTCAGAAAAATTAAGTATTATCTCCAAGATCAAGCAGTTAGCAAATGGCAAAACCAGGAACCAAAAATAAGCCTGTCTGGCTACAAAATCATGATACATTTATTGAATTTATAAGGAATTACCCAACTATGCCACTGATTTCCCTTAGCACATTCTAACACTGTCTTTCCCCTGGAGCAGAGAGTGCAAGCATCAATCCACAGAAGGCATGGTTATCTCCACATACTGGATGGAGCACAAACAACTGAAAGCAGACTGAACAGGAACCCAGAGTTCTGTCTGTCTTCCTGATGATGAACTGTTGTGATTAGCTCCCAAGTGGCACAAAGCGGCCTCTTCTCTTTATGCCAGCAACAAACTTGAACTTGTGGCTTTATTTGTACCAGACAGTAAAGAGTATAACTTGTGACAAAATAATTA
The DNA here is from genome assembly GCA_004024765.1 of Zapus hudsonius. Lineage (NCBI taxonomy): Eukaryota > Metazoa > Chordata > Mammalia > Rodentia > Dipodidae > Zapus > Zapus hudsonius. The sequence continues at coordinate 36,363 of PVHP010007768.1, read as the reverse complement.
CAAGTCCAAAGACATTGTGGAGCTACAACTTTCATTTCCATCCAGGTCAAACCTCAGCTGGCAGTAAAAATGATTTTCAAAGAAATGGCTTTATATACAATCTACTTGTTATAAAGATAACACAGATATATCCGATGACTAGATTCAAAAAAAAAAGTTGGTAAAATTCCTAGGGTGAATGGAAGATCCCCAGAAAACTTAGACAAAAGTTTATCCCCGTTGTACTGAGAGATATGTTATGTGCATTCAAAATCAGAAATACATACACCAAGCCTCATTCAGTGCCAACTCTCATTCAAATGTGTTTTGGCTTATGTAGAACATTTATTTAGAGAATTCTGTGTCTTTAGAAGCGAAACATGGTGATCTGCCTCTCCACCTACTTCCTCTTCTCTTATCCAAATCTTGGCAAGCATTATCAATAAACTGAAGTGTCTGAAATTTTCATTCAGAACTATATCTCTAAATTGGCTCTGACTCAGGCAAACATTCAACAAATAGCTTTTGTAAATTTTAAAGATTTCCTTGTTACACTCAAGCACTTGATTCAGCTGAAAACTCATTTTGTGTGTATGACATTAGACGTCTATTGCTCGCTTTATCACCTAAATGGATACCCAATGTCCTCAACACATTTAATCGTCACTTGTCTTCATCTAGCTGTAGTACCTTATCTGCCTTGTACAAGTTTACATAGACATGGAAGTTATTCACTAGACCCTCTATTCTCAATGCACTAGTAAATCCAAACACAGCTTAATATTTGATAGCTTGAAAATAAATCTCGCTTTTCAGAGTAACCCTATATTTTGCTCTTTTTGTCAGGGGTGTATTATTCTTTTTAAAAATTGTATTTATATTCTCAAGCAGGAAAGGAGAGAGGGAGAATGAAAATGAGTGTACCAGAGCCTCTTGAACTCCTGATGTATGCACCACTTTGTGCCTCTGGCTTTCCATGGGTTACTGGGGAATCAAACAGCAGACTGCAAGGAAGCACTTTGTTATTCTTGACACTAGAATTTCACATTAAATTTAGAATAAGCTTGACATTATTCATGAGAAAAAAAACTGTGAGGATTTTGATGGACATGATATTGAACAGTTTAGTTTGCAAAAATGGACTTTTTAAAATAAACATGCTGTTAAAAATGGGTAGATGTCTGGAGGGCTTGGTAAAGGCTCGTCTTACAAGCACAAAGGCCTGAGTTTGATCCCCAGAACCCATGTTTAAAAATCGATGTGTGGTGTTGTGCTCTTGGAATGCCAGTGCTGAAGAGGCACAGACAGAAGTCTCCCTGGGGTTTACTGACCAGCAATCTAGACTACTTAGAGAGCTTCGGACCAATGGGAGTTCCTGTCTCCAAATAAAAACAAAACAAAGCAGTCAGTGCCTGAGGAAATACACTGGAAAAAGATTCCAAGCTTTCTCTTCATTCTTTCTTTCCCTCCTGCTCTCCGTTATACACTCTGGAAGATGTAGGTGGCACATTCTTACTCTCCTACAACTGTCTTAACCAGTTTCGCTATTTCCATCTCTATGCTTATAACTTATGTGGATAGCTTATTCAAAACTATATGTCAATATATATTCTAAACAGTTTCCATTCTTTCATGGTCCAAACCACTATTATTCCTCCATTTATCTATTTTTTACTTTTAAATGTTCTAGATTGTTTTTTTTTTCAGTATTTTTGATCAATGTTGACAGTTTCTTATGACTTCTCCAATTCTTTCCTTGCACATGGCTCTTTTGCATGTCTTATGTGTCAACTGTTTCTCAATGAACATTTCTACATGCATTTTGGTTGAAATTATCAATCCGTATTACTTGGACCTTCATCTTTTGATTTGTTGAAGTCCAAGTTTAGAGACCAGAGACTAGAGATGATTGACTTTTGCTTTACACAGGTGCCTAAAATTGCTGTCAATTTGAGAATGTTTTGCACTAAATTTTAAGAAATTCTGATAACATAGAATCAAACTCAACAAAATTCAGCTGAAAAAGTTAATTCTTTAGAAATGTTGAGGGAAGAAGATATATATTAACAAGGTCTGATGAAAGGAAGGAGTTCCTTTTCTAGCTCTTGCATAGCTGGTTCCTGAGGTTTCAGGACTGTGTGGAGGCTTCAGGACTCCTCGCCACACCCTCGCTATGCCTTAGTCTTTGTCTCTCATTCTCCCATTGTGGACCATCGAAGCTCAAACTCTGTGGTGGAGTTTGTAAAGATACATCACAGTAAGAGGATATCCAAATAACCAGGGACAGGGAAGAGGGAAATAGGGGAACTGGAGACATCAACATATTATTCCCTTATTAAGTGTATCTAATTATGGATAATAAAAAAAATGTTTTTACCTCAAAATAAAGCCATCTCTAAAGCTTTCTTATTCATCTCACTTCCTTGTTTGACATTCTGGCCAGACAGAAACTCCTTTTCCTTCCTGACTGTTGACTCAAGTAGACTACAAAGTGTAGTTTTATTTTATTTGTTTCTAAATATGGCATATCTGGGCATATTATTCTAGGACTAATTTTTATGAATATGCAGTTACCAAAGCAATAGAAAATAAGAGCTCATATTTTTATTCTTCATAACTTTTTCATAGAGCCTATAAATTTTGGGAGTAGTTACTATGTATCAGGCACTACATTCAATCAAACTACCTATCCACCATCTGTCTGTCTATCTGTCTATCTATCATCATCTATCTATCTATCTATCTATCTATCTATCTTTCTATTAACTATCACCTGCCAACTATTTCCCTATATCTCTATCACCCAAGTGAAACAAATAGTGCTGAGATATTAGAGGAACATAGCATGAAAATATTAGGAAAAAATCTATTGCTATGCCTCAGTATGAACTATGAATTTACTCTACAAATTAAGACTAATTTTGTCCCGTATTTTTTAGATTAGCAATTAGAAGACAAACTAAGCATATTGGAATAACTTGCCCAAATTGCTTATTGGTAGAAAGCAAGGGACAATGACATATATTAATTTTCATGGACTAGTGCACAGACATAATAATTTTCCTAAAGACTTTAAAATATCACAATAGTTCTGTATTACAAAAATCCTCTAAATTGCCTCAGGCGAGGTGCATCAAGGAATTGGAAATTATCTAGAAATTATACTCTATTCTGTTACATTTTCCATCTGAAATAGTCTTTAATATACATAATTAACATTGTTCCTGTGGGCTGGATATGAAGCTTAGTGTTAGGACATTTGCCTCATATGTGCAAAGTTCAGGGTTTGATTCCCAGTGTAGAAATAAACAGGAAAGCCCCTTCTGCCCAGCCCTCCTCCTTGATTGTAATGGTAAATCCCTGGCAAAAAAAGCCAGACTACCTTTTGGTCTGTACACAATTATATAATTAAGAAAAACTATAAGTATTGTGTTAAGACCTCAGACGTAATAGAATTGACAGAAAAAGATGAAAATTGGGTAAATACTGCTGTTCTGTTAACCTTGTGTAAGCCAAGTGGAACAGGACCATTGCAAATCTTTGCAGAGCCCAGGACTAGAGAAATTGCAAGATAGGTATACCTTACATTTTTATATTTAAAAGCTATAAATCAAGCTAACAAATATATCTACCTAATGGTATGGGCCAGTACAGGAGCAAAACCCAGATTCCCTGGTACAGTAGACTGGAAGGTAGAACATGTCACCATGGTCCTGTAGAGTTCTTGCTCCATGTAAGTCTCAACACACAGGTTCATGGCAATGGCTATGCATTCCTGACCAAAGGGCTACACAGGTCAAGTCAAAGAAAAGACATTTCAGAACATGAACATTAGATCATTCAGTATTAAGGCTTATAATTTGCCAGGTGCAAGGTATCTAAAGAAGGAAAAACAATCTTTCTTTGGAAACACACATCACTTAATGAGAGAAGAAATAAAGCTAAACACTCTGCATAATGTAACTGAATAATGAAATGCAGGTGGGTGTTCCAGTAAAATCATTTCACTTTGAAACTGGGTTTTTCAGAGCCATATTTCTGGAGACCCCCATTTTCTCAGCTTTGAACCAGGGACTCTCTCCCTAATGTGACAATGTATCCTTCGTAACAAGAGGTGCCACTGTTGGTCCTGTAAATTAGTAATCCTTCTCAGTGAGGAAATGCTGACCATGAGGAAAGGTTTAAGAAGCCTGTGACCACTCATTGCTGACATAAACTATCAGGTGTAATGTCTGTGAGGCATGCTTTCCCATACTGTCCCTTCTAGGTTTCCTCTCTTCCTCTGTGACACACAATGCATGAATAAAAGGCTTAGGGACTTGCTTACCTGCTCACACTATATAGAAGCACCAGAGGGTTTTCGCAGTTACCTTCTCATTGCAGGGTGGGGTTTGCTTACAGGAGCAATAGATGACTCAAACTAAAGGCAGTTGCATCACCACAAGCCCCTCAGAATAGGCGATGTCTTGCACAGAAGCTGAATCTCTGGAGCATACTCAGTCGGAGAGTCTCGAACACACTGCACTCTTGCAGGCAGCTCCATTAAGTAGCTTTAGTGCAGGGTCTTGCAACCCTTTCCCAGACTTGTTGACTTCCTGAGTCTCTGAACCTTCTTTCTTGCACTGTCTGCGCCCCAGGAAGGGACGTTTGTTTCTATATAACATCCTGAATCCCCAAAACCTCCTTACTCTCTTCAATTTGGAGGAAATCTGCTACACATCACTGGGTCACCCAGATAGAGCTAGTGTGAGTGCTAAATTGGCTGAGCCATGTTGCAGAGACATTTGCTTGAGCATTGTTCTAGAGGCTTCATGGAGTGCTTTCTGGAGGCTGCCTGGCTTAAAGCACAGCAGCAGAGCTGTGACATGGAACCTGGACAATGAGGAAGGATAATATCAGGGATTATGATGACGTAAATGTCATCCACATGTGAACACTTGGTCCTCAATTGGCCAGTGCTGCTTCAGGAGGCTGTAGAATCTTTACAAGGTAGGCTTAGCTGCAAGAAGTGGGTAAACAGGGCGTGAGGTTTCCAGGTTTGTATTCAGGCCCTTCTTCCTACCCCATCTCTGGGCCCTGATTCTTAGATGTGAGCAAGCAACCTCAAGCTCCTGATGCCATGGTCTTGAGCTGTTCCCTGACAGACTGACTGACCTTGAAACTTTGAGCTAAAATAAATCATTCCTCTTTTGAGTATTTGGTCCCAGCAACAATAAAAGTAACTGGTACAGGCAGAAATAGCTATGTTATCTATAAATAAGCATCCACAATTAATACTGTGAAACTTATTTGTGTTTGTGTTGTATGAAATAAAGCATAACTAAAATGTAATATCCTCAAAGTCTAAAAAAAAGTGAACTGTGAATAAAGCAGAGGACCTCCAGTAAATGTGTGGGCCTCATCCAATCAACTGGCATTCTCCCTCGCATTAAAAGAGTTGACTTTCACAGCAAGAAGGAATTTCCAGTGGACTACCTTCCACTCCATTAGCATGGCCTACTTCTCTAGTAGGCTGCCTGCAGACTTCCAACTTCTCCTCTGTTGTGATTATCCAGCCTGCTGCACTCCTGAATGAGATCCTGGGCCCAAAGCTCCATAATCACATGAGCCAATTCTTTAAAATAAGAGTGAGCCAGAGCATGCTTGCTCTCCCCCCCCTCTCTCTTACACACACACATACACACACACAATTGGTTGTTTCCCTGTCTAGTCTGACTGTTACAGTTTTGTGTACTGAAAGTACTTCTAAAATGACATATTATTAATGTTGCACTTTCTAAAGTGATTCTAGAGTCTCTGGAATTGATCCTGTAATCTGATTATAGACACTAATGACTTTTTCCAGTCGTAAAAAGAATAGTGATAGTAGTACATGGCAAGATATTGAGTCAGGTGGCTAGTTTAGAAATACACAGGACAGGAGAAAGGAAAAGACTTATAACACTCCCAGCTCTGATTGATGTCTCTTTCTAGCTCACTTCCAGAAAATTAGTTTCAACATGACTGACCAGGCCATCTGCAAAAGATCTAAATTCTCCTTTCTGGAAAATATAATAAATGAGATTGTGAGTTATGCCTTGAATGTAGTCTGTGTGTAGTAAAGAATTGCCTTGGTCAATGTTTTCATCTCTAACAGTTCTGCCTTCTTCTCCTGCACAATGTACCTAGTAAATGTTCTCTTCATGGACAGAATTCGTGAGATAAGAAAAACAAGCATGCCTGCTTATACTTTACTATCTAAACTTAAGTGCAAATTAAGTAGCTTTCAGCTCCCAAAGCACACCTATAGCTACTTCTGAGAATTTAGATCTTTTGCAGTACTTATAGGGTCAGGATAACAATATTAGTGCCTCAGAATGACACCCGAGATGCTTTCACACACATATGTACACACACAAATACACACTAAGAATCTGTACTTTAGGAACAATATTTTGGATGGCTTTCTTAGAACCCTTCTAGGGTGGTTTGCATTAGGGGGTCCCTCATAAACTCTTATGTTTTGAATACTTGGTTCCCAAAAAGCTGATGGCAATTCGGGGGAGGGCATATGGATGCTATTACCAGCATCTTCTTACTGGAATGGGTCTCACTTTTTCTGCTGCTGTTTCCACCTGCTGGGGCAGAGGTGATGCCCAGCCTCTTGCTCATGCCATCCTTTCCCTGCCATCATGGAGCTTCCCCTTGAAATTCCCAAGTTTCCTCCCCAAAGCTTCTTTTAGTCAGTGTTCTGTCCCAGCAATGAGAAGGTAACTGCCACATCGTTCTTCTTCATGTGTTTTCACACAATGTCTCCTGTCGGCTTCCATCTAGGCTGCTTTTCAATTCAGCTATAGTCTTGTAATCCTCTCAGGTTTTACCAAGATATGTGCTGGCAGTGTTCATTTCTCTGTGCTCTGCTTGTAAGAAACAAAATAACCCTACTCCCCACATCCCACTGTACTTGAACATGAGTGCATGGAGCCGCATTAGGACAGAAGCTGGGATTCACCACTGAACAAACTGAAAGGCATCATATAAAATATGATTTTAAGTAAAGTATTTTGAAGACTACTAAGGGCCCTCAATAAATATTGAGAAAGAGGTAACTCATTACTAGAACATGGATGCAAATACAAAATTAAGGTAGCCCAAAGTCTTGGGGAATGTCTAAGGTTTAATAAACTTGAAAGTATAAATGCTAAAAAAATGTATAGAAATATTTTTTTTGTTTTAGTCATACTGAAAATGGCCAATTTTAACTAAGATTTCAAAACTATATTAATAATTTATTATGCAAAAAGTGCAAAAGCAATAAAAATGAGATTTCAGAGTCTGGGGAGAGAGCTGAGTGGTTAAGATGTTTCCTTGCAAACATGAGGACCTTACTTTCATTCCCAGGTACCCACAGAAAGTTCTGGCCATGGTGATGCATGAATGCCTGTAATCTCAGCATTGACAGGTGAAGTCAGGAGGATGCCTAGAGTTCACTAGCCAGTGAGTCCAGCCTAATTAATGATTCCAGGCAAATGGGAGGGCTTGTCTCAAAAACAAGTGGATGGTATTCCTGAGGCTAATGCCCAAGTTATCGTCTGGCTTCCACACACACGCTCATATAAACACACATGGATGCATGCACACACCAGCACACACCAACATACAAGAGCTCTCAAAAGAAGCCTTACTTGTAACTGCTTTTGAACTTCTGGATTTTCTAAAGCCTTAAAACTTTGGAAATACTTGTGGGAAAAATATCAAATTGCTGTTTTTTAAAATGTCTTTTTACTCCATTATGGTCATATAATTTTGGCTTTGTGGCAGAAAACAATGTTTTTCACTTTTAAATGTAGCACATCTCAGGATACAAATTTTTAGTTGCTGCTTAACAGATACTATTCAGTAACCTGCCTGTGTGATAAACCAACATTGTAACTGTCTACCATTGTCACAATGTCTAGGGCATTTCTATTAAAATTTCTCCAATGTATTCATAAGCAAACTGTAACACTAGGACTTCCTTGCATTTGTGTACACTTTATAAGTTGTCATTGGTGAGGGCCCAGCTGAAGATCTAAGGAGAAAAAGAATCTCACAAACACCAGAGATCAAAGGCACAATTTCACTCCTCAATCTGTGCAGTCCAACGTAGTTTATGATTAAAGAATGATGTTGATTGGCAAACTTTTAAATTTTATTAAATGTTTGTGACAATGCATTGAATTAATTCCAGACCTACATAAATAAACAAGCAGCTGTTTGTAATTTGCATTTTATCAGTTTTGAAAGAGCACAATGTACTTCCCGCATCTTATTTTCAGAATTTGCATTTTATCATCTTTGGCTAGCCCGTATACAGTATGAAGTACTTGAATGTCGCATGCTTGGAATTTTCATTTTTGATTGTAAATCAGGTGATGGCTGACACATTTCTCTTTTCTCATTTTTCTCTTCTCTCAACCTCCAAGTTTACTTGCTCCCATTTCTTCTTGGCTCTAACAATAAAATATACAAAATATTTCATTTCCTTTACAACCTTCTTCAGGGCACCAAGAGTTCAGATTCCTTTTGTTAAATACTATCACCTCTATAGGCAGAACAAACTAACCATATTGTGTTTTACTTAAAAATTTTTCAAAATGTCTCTCAAGCTTCCTCAATGTCCTTTCAATCCTTTCTGAAGACTGAGTTTCAGTGGGAATAACACTGCATAGAAGTTTGTATTTATGGGACACCCATCGTGAGCATTCCATCTTATGGAGAGAGGCACTATGTATTCACACCAGAAGGAACGATTCCAATCAGATGGTAATGAGGACATCTCTAGTCGCTGTCAGCTTCTGTCCCTGGCTGACCCTGTACTTTCCCATCACACTTGGACCACCCAGCACCATTCCCCAAAGGACTCCTCCAGCACATGCACACTTCCCTGGGTTGCATGCCTGGCCTTCAGAGGGGCAGACTAGAGGCAGCTTGTGCTTGCTGCCTCCTTCCCTCCGGTCATCCATCTGCCCACTGGGAAATGTTCCCATTTCTGCTCTGTGCCCTAGCAAGAATGTGTGGGAGAAAAAACATGAGCTAATCTTTCTCTTTGCATTCTGAGGGGGACAATATTGACACAGAGGCTGAGTTCAGGAGTTGACCATTTCTCAGTAAAATGCATACTTTATAAAACTTATTTTATAAAATGTTAGATACCAGTTTTATAAAACATTTTTATCTACTTAATTCCTGAGTCTAAGTCCTCATGCTTCCTCATATAGATATATACCCAGGTCTTTGTACACAAATTCAATCAAATTAGATGATTTCTCTGCCATGTCACTTTCATATTTCAGTCACATTAAAGCTTTTTCTTAGAGTTTTTTTCCCAAACCAACCTCTCTACTGTTGGTCCTAATCTCCAGGATTGGGACACACATGGGAGAATAATTGCTGCTGAGTGACAGAGAAAATTTCAACAGACTTGATAAGTCTAAGTCTTGAATGATGAGCCAGATAACCTAACCTAAAGTTTGTCAAACTTTAATATCTAGCCTAATCAACTGGGGATGTTGTTAAAATAGATTCCAACCCATCAGGCATTATATAGAGATTCGTCATTTCTAGTGAGTGTCCATGTAAATTCCTTGAAGCAAATCATTAGACTGTACTTTAGTTAGCAAGGGTCTTGCTTTTGGTGCTGGCTCGATTTCTACTTGTCTCTGTCAAAGGTAAATACCACCCCCAGTCCTGTAAGGGCTAAGAACCTGAACATCTTTCTGATGCTTAATCCCTGCAGTTTCAGCCATCCAGAGACTCTGTGCAGATTTACTAATCCTCTCTCCCAGATCTCGTTCCCACTAGTGGCTCCTAACCTTGACACTTGGAATTCTGAAGATGCTGTCTCCATTTGTCTCATCTAGCACATGGTTTGCTTTCCCCGTAACCCAGAAGTTCACCATTCTCTCCATGCATGCTCAGAGCTTGGGTCACACATTGGTATGTTTCACACTCTGAAGCAATGCATCCTTTCCAACACACTTTCATAGTGTCTATTTAGCTATCTGGTTTGGGAGAAGGAAAGGTTCCTGGGCTCCAAGAGCGGTAAACTAAGAAACTGTAAAGAAGTATTTCCATAACAATCCAAATAGTATCCTGATCTTAAGGAAGCCATACAGACAATCAGCTCCAGGACTTTCATCAGGTCTTAACCTATTTTCCTGTCTCCCTCTAAACATTATGTTTGATCACACGTAAATTCACATGAATTTGAGGGAAAATGTAGTCAAATAACATTGTACTAGTGTTCTTTTGCAGCACAATATGATTTGGGAGAGGAGAAGACAAAAAAATTAAATCAACATTCACCTCCAATATATAAACATATGCAGAACTCCACAGTTCTATTCAAACATGTCTTTAAGAAGTATCTTGAAAGCTGTTTACTTTGGAAAAGGAAAAGTGTCTCATATCTAGATGTGATTTGTGCTTAGTATAATAATCAATAGTTTTCAGGGCTAGAGAGATGGTTTAGCAGTTAAAGGTGCTTGCTTGCTAAGCTTGCTGGCCTGGGATTGATTGCCCAGTACCCACGTAAAGTACAAAGAACAAAGTTTTGCATGCATCTGGAGTTTATTTGTAGTGGCAGGAGGCCCTGATGTACTCATACTCTTTCCCTCTCTGACTGCTTGAAAATAGATAGGTAAATATTTTTTAAAGAATTTAGAGTTTTCAGATGATTTTTAAATTTTTATATATTCATATAGATAATGAAGATTACCAATCTGATTTTTTTCTGAAAGATTCAAGTATCTGAGACGTAAAGGAAATCATTTTATTTTAATTTTGTGTGTGTGTGATTTTCCAAAAAGGTTGGTACCTGAGATCAGGACCACTATAGACCTCTACAAGGGGAGGTGGTTCCTAACCATTTCTGAACACAAAGAACAACCACAGGGAACACAGTCACCTGGATCATTAAATCCATCTTATGCCATAAAAGCCTACATTTGTCTATGATGGATACAGTAAGACCTTATCTTCTTCTATGTGCCCAAACTGATTTTATATAGCTGCCTTGTACTATAGCAAAGAGTGTATCTTAAAATATTATGTACATGCCTATTGATGAGGAAATAACTGTATCAAAAGGTTCTCAGATAATATAGTTAAAGAGAAACAATAAAACACGGTAAAATTAAATTCCCAATATAGAAGGTGACTACTAATCTGCCTTTAAGTGTAATTAACTGATCAAATATCTTGACATTTTTATTCATTTAAAATTTCCTAAAATATATGTCTTGAACTTAATAGCTTGTCATTTACTTTCAGGATTGCAAGATTCATTAAGGTTACTAGCAAATCTTTACCTGGATATATCTTTTCAGTTTTTGAATACGTTTTTGAAAAAGGAATTCTTCTTCTCCAGGCTGAACCATTATAAGATGTTGACATATGTTTGTCTGTGGAAAAGAACACGACTGCTATTAAATGTTTACCAACATGAAAATCATGGTCAAAGAGCACTTTGATGCTGGAAACAATTTAACAGTGAAGCTCTTCTTAGAATGTTTCATTTCACCAAGTCAAAGCTAAACGGGATACAGGTGAGTTTATCCATGCCACTTAAGTTATCAGTGAGTATTCTACAAGATCCCTTAATTGGCTATTCATTTCCTCAACTAAGCCTTCCTCCCATGAGGCTAATTTAGAAGACAGGACACTATCTGGTTACAACCAAAATGTTTCACTGCCTTGCTTTACCATGATTTTTAAAGTACTATTTTGCTAACGTTTGATAAGCTTTCTAAAAAAAAATAACGCAGGTCCTGTTCAAGTTTCCTTCCATGAAGTGCCTTCCAGTATCATAGCAATGACTGTGATAATTGAACTTGGTCAAAGCTTTTTTCCTACTAACTTGTTGAAAATAAAGACATAATCTTCTCTCAAATCTATGTGTGTCTACTATTATCAAATAATGTTATATTTGTGTTTGCAAGTATTAATAAACAGCTATGGTTCTCAAACTGTGGTTCATAATGATACAGAAAAATTTTTATTTTCTGTATTGACATTTGCACTAATGACACAAAATAACCTCATATAGATTTTGACTTTGGCAATGCTGTTTTAGTACTTACTATATTTCCCACAGCCACCATGCTCAGTAAAATTGTAATAATAATAATAATATCATAATTCTATAATAACAAAACTAAACAACAGTTTCCCCCAAGGTGATCCTTATTTACTTACATACATCCCTATATCATTTTATTCTGTAACAAATGAATAATTTAAGTAAAACATATATTTAAGTTGTTAAGCAGATAAGAAAGTTATAGAGTAATTGCTTATATCCCCAAAAGTTCATAACAATTCAAATTCCACTAACTACACTGTGAAAACAGGAAGCTACAAACAAGAAATAATAGAGATTTAAATGACATTTTGTTAAGTGGAGAGCTGAAACTCAACTTCAAAAGAACAAAAATTTATCTAAGGAAGAAAAAGAGATTCTCCCCTGTGGCCTTGTACCTCCTGACATACACCATGACTTTGCCTATTACAGGATGAAATGATTTAGAGGCAATCTGTGCATGGTGGGAGAGATGAGAGGTTGTCAGAAGTATTGCAGTTAACCCCCAAACTAACCCTTTCAGAAAGTAATCACAATGGCCTTAAGGAAAGCCAAGGTACTGGTCTGACAGTGATAATTGAGCAGTGCACTTAGCAGAACAAGAAAATGTCAACCATTTCAAAACAATCCTCCCCAGTGAAATGAAACTGTCCAGAAGAACAAAGTGTAAAGCATTGAGCCCCAGCTCTAAGGAGGCACAATGTCAAGTCAATTGCACCCATCATGAGTTTTCCTACATAGTCTTTAAATCATGTACATGACTGCTTCCAGAGGAATCCTCTGGCTCCTGTCTAAGATGCTATGGTGATGATAGCCCAGGAAGAAGAAGGAGGGAGGGACAGCAGTGCACATCGGTGGGTCTGTGGTGAAATTCCATGAAAATACAACTGTAGTCAAGAGAAATGACATCAGTCGAGTGCCTCACCTGGACAGAGGTTGAGTTTAGGCTCCTTGTTGACTTCAACCTTATTGTAGGGCCGGCTGGAGGGCCTGCCGCGGGGAGGAGAGTCCAATGTGATAGTCCCCACAGCATCTCTTTGAACATGGATGTAGGAAGCATTCTCAGCATTTCGGTTTTTATTATGATGATGGTAACTCGCTTTATGTTTGGGGTTTGAGGTATGTGCTGCTGGAAAGTGAAGGGGGGAAGAGTAAGGACAAGATCATGCCAGGTTCACATCCATAACAAACATACTGCACATAGTCTTTAGTAACACAAAAGAAGACAAGGGGAGGAGGATCAAACTTAGAGGAGTAGGGATGACTTCTAATTATATCATATGAGAGTGATTTATTGTGTGCAGGTAGAAAGTGTTTGACATTTAATTTCTTTTCAAAATTAGAATTTAGAAATACCAAACCCATGGATATTTTACCTCTGCGTATTCCAGAGCCCACAAGGTTCTTAGGTTCATCATAAATCCATTTTCTTTTCTTCACACTTTTAAAATGAGGCTTCCTCACGGGCTGGACATCATTCACTTAGAGAAGATACAAATTTTTTATAGTTTTTATGAGATGCTTTCATCTAAAAATTATTGAGGCGATAATTATATATCTGTGCATTCACATGTCAAGCAAAAGAAAAAACTATTCTACCCCGAGACTTTACTTTTTAGAACAAAGGGCGATTCATTTATAAGTGTCAAAAATCTTTTGGGAAATAAATTAAAAAGAATACCCTTCAATAAGTAGCTTTCCAAAAAAAGGAGGAGTCTTCCCCCAACAAGAATGTGTGAATCCTTTTAAAAGAATGCAAAATTGCATTCCAAATATAATTATAAATCTCATTGTAATGTTATTTTGAAATAATTTTATAATTGTTATATTCATAATAAATCTTTGTGTATTTTTAAAGCCAACACCACCATTCCTTACTGGGTTCAGCTAATATGCAATATTTTTAGTAAAGTTCATCCTAGCCTCTAATGATTTTAAGAAGTTGATATATAGATATCTTGTTTGAGCAAGGCTGAATAATCAGAATTTGCAAGTGCTTAAGACCATAAACTGATATTATTTCCAATGAAAACTTCTAGATGCATACTCAATTTTCCAGAAATTTCTGAGGAACATTGTTCTAGAGAATTTTAAGCCAACTTTGTAGAGAAGGGCATTCTGTTAGTCACAAATGACTACCATACAAAGAAAATGTCAGTGTACAGACCACAATAGCCTTCCCTAGTGGACTGGATGATCTGTCTTTATCTTAGCTCTCAACCTCAGCTGAATCCTCAAACCCTCCATGAGGCTCTGAATCCAGGTCTCTCCCCATGTCCTATGCCCACCTCCACTCCCAAGCTCCCCTCCTAGAATCTGGCAGCCAAATCTTTTACCAGCACCACTAAACTGAGCTTCTGGGGGAAACCCTCCCAGGTCACCTTCAATGTCTGAGAACCAAGACTAGGAATGAAACAAGGAGGAGAAGGATGGAGAAGGAAACAGGAAAAGCCACAAGTCTAAACTGCATCAAGAGATGTGTTGCAGTCAGCTTTCTAGTTGCTGCGCAGAAAGAACCCAAACAAAAGTGGCTTGTAGAGGAATGGGTTTATTTGGCTTACGGACTCGAGGGGGGACTCCATCCTGGCAGGGAAAACGATGGCATGAGCAGAGGGCTGGACATCACCTCTGCCACAGCACTGCAAACAGCGGCAGGAAGGTGTGCCAAATACTGGCAAGGGGAAGCTGGCTTATAACCCCATAAACCAGCCCCCAACAACACAGCTTCATCGAGGTTGTAAAACCCAAACTGCCATCAGCTGAGGATCGATCTATCAGAACACATTCAATTGTTTGTGGGGGACACCTGTATCAAACCATGACAAGATGTATCTTCAAACACTGAATGCCCAGGAGAACCCGAATCAAGAAATGTAATCCAAACACAATAAAAAGCTGGCAATATGTTCCTCTGTGATAAAACTGGTATATCACGATAGTGAATCTGATTAGTTAGTATATTACTCTACTGAAACTTAAGTGAAACTAGTGGACAGAATTCACTGCTTGAAAAATAAATAATAAAATATTTTAAAAAATTTTAAATAAAAAATAAAAAAAGAATCAATAGATGAATGTCTTTAAAATTTAGGCTTGAATAATTTTCAAGCCATTCTTTTAAAGTTGCACTTAACCTAGGTGGGTAATCAACAGCTGGCTAATTGGCTATGAGATCTGCTCAGTATCAGGGAACCTTTAACTGGTATGGGGATCCAAGGCAACCTTGAATGGGGACCAAGAACCCAATCTCCAAGCGGAAGTCCCCACTAACAGTAGGTCTTCAGAAAGTTTTCACCGTTTAAAATATCACCAAACTAGCAATATTTGTCTCAATTAACCAATAATGAGCTCACTCTACATTGGAGATTCTGTTTGTATTTTTCAGAAATCAACGAGAACCATGGACAACTGAACTGAATAGGACCTGAGATGATGGGAGACAAACCACCTCAAACTCACCATTTAGAGCCCTAATGCAACCTCTAAGGAAGTGGAATGATGAGCAAAAGAGCTATTCCCACAGAAAGGCAGATAACCTAGTGAAGGGTAATGGAGAGAGGTACCAAGGGTGCCCAAAATAGTCCAAAACATAAATCCAGAGACTCTGAATAACTCAACAATTATGCAAACTTTAAACTCACCCACCATAACTCAGGGAAATTTGCTGAAGAGGTGGTGGAAAGAATGTAAGACTCATGGTGAAGGAGAATAACTAATGCATAAAGGCGTATGTCATCCTAGTTTTAAGGGGTTTTCTCTAAAAACTTATGATACTGAGCATCTTGTTATGTTAATATATAATTATATGCCAAAAAATGTTTATAAAATTCTACTGCAAGTAAGTAAAACAAATCCATAATAAGAGAAATATATATACAGCCCCAAAGTGAAAGAGCAAATGTCTTACTTGAAGAGGGGTCCTCTCTGCACTTTGAACTGATATTCTCAGTAGCGTTCAGTACATGCGTAGTAGGTATGAGTCGGGTAGCAAGGGACCGCTTTGGATGAAGGCTGTCTTTGTTATCTTCTAAAGCAAATGAAGAACATGAAATGTCAATACAAGAAAAAGAAACCCTTCCATTGGCATTTCCCTTTCCAAATATCATGATGGTCACACTCTTATGTATATGTGGGTTATGTATATGTATTTTAAATTTTTAGAATACATCATAAAAATTTTCTATGATACTATCCCTTAAATACTACTACTATGAAAGCTTAAGGTTTGGGGGCTGGAGAGATTGCTCAGTGGTTAAGACATTTGCCTGAAAAACCTAAGAACCCAGGTTCAATTACCCCAGGAAAGTCAGATACACAAGGTGGTGCGTGTGTCTTGTTTGCAGTGTGTTTACAGTGGCTAGAGGTCTTGGTGTGCCCATTCTCACTCTCTCTATCTGCTTCTCTCTCTCTCTAATAAATAAATAAACATTTATAAAATATATTTTAAACTTAAAGTTTTAGTACAAATGTCATTTCAATATACAAACAGTATCAGTGGTAATATGTTAATATCTCCGTGCAGAAAATTTAAATGATTAATTTTACATGAAGCAGGCTCATTTAAGCTTCTGAAGATGTCTTAAATGTAACACCTTTTAGCTTGCTCTGTGCTTTGCAGCAGGACTATCCAATCATCCTCCCAAAGTGGTGATGTCACGAATCTGTGCTGTCCCATAGAGCGGCCATAAGCCACGTATGGCCACTTGTCACTTTGAATGCAGCTAGCGCAACTGAGAAGCTGAATTTTGAATTTTAATAATTTTAACTAAAAGTAGGCAGTCATACATAGCTATTAGCTTCTAAATTAATATAGTTTAAGAGTGATTCTGAAGGATTAGGCTAAGCTTTTATATCTCTGAGTAAGAGAGATTTATCAATACGTTTCTATTAAAATCTTGTGACACCAATGTCCGCTCCTAGGCTTGCAGCTATTTAACATCAAGAGAATCGTAGGTGAGGTTGGTTGACATTTGGCTAGAGAGAATGGTAAGATATTCAGTCAGAGGACATCTGGGTTTTTAGTCTCTGACAATGGGGCCCAGGAAGAGATACCAGCTAGAGACTTCAGCAAAGTAGGGCAGCATAAAGGACATGGCTTGTTGTATCTTTTGATTAGTCAGGTTGTGGTTTTCAATTATATAATAGGAATAATTCTCTTCACAGTGTTCACAATGTTTTCTAATGAAATTCCGTCATTCTGATACAAGGTGGAAAACGAAACCTGGAAAGCACTTGGGAGTGCCACTATGACAGCCAACAAGTTTAGGGTTAGCAAGACTCCTGGAAATGATGTAGTCCAGAACTGCAATTTTTCAAACCAGGAGACAGGGGGGAGCTTAAAGTGGCATGAGTAGAGAAGTTAAAGCAGAGCCATGGCTGGAACTCCAGTGCTCTCGACCCCTAGTCACTGAATGCTTTAATTTATTACTTCATTCTCACATTAGTTTCCATAACAACTAAGATTTATGTTTAATATAGTCACACAAATTACAAATGGGTCAATATTACAGAATGATTCATTACCTTTGGTATTTGAACACGTTGGCAAGGTGATTTCTTTATCTTCAGCTAAAGCTTCACGCTCATCTACTCCAAGAAATATAATCCTTTGTGGGATGTAGCAGTCACCCCCTGGAACAAGACACACTGTCAGCGGCCACCGGCAGAAAGCACAGGAATGTCGTCTATAATATCCTTTTACCCCTTTTGTTTAAACTCTTATCGGTGTCCCCATTCCCATATTTCAACACACTTCCAAAAGGTGTAGATTAATATGTCTATTAGCTTATGTGTATTTCAATACCCAGCAAATAAAACTTAGAGATAATTGCAAAATAAATTGCATCAGCAAAATTAATTCACTCCTTTAACTCATAACAATCTTTAGAAATAATCAGACTACATGTAACTTATTTTTCATAGAAAAATCTTCAGATACATGAAGGCTGGTTTTGTTTTCCTTTAAGGTCTTCTAGTGTTTCAGGATAGTTACCCATAATCGCTTGAAATATTACATATCTAATTTCTAGATTGTCCACCATAAAATTTATTTTATTACACAAATAAACTTTTTCCTTAAGTAGTCTTCTTTAAAGATAAGATTCAACTGTGGGTGTAGCTCATTGGAGGATCACTTATCTAGCATAAACAAGCCCCTGGGTTTAATCCCCAGCACCACAAAAATCATCAAAAACAACACCAATGACAGCAAACCTTTATGAGCATATCTGTGGACAAATCCACAGAACTAATATAGTGATATAATAATAGCTGTCTTTTATAGACACTTTATAAGTGTCTGAGGCTATCTTGAGACCTTTAGGTGACATCTTATTACACATCTTATTATCTGCCGTCAATACCACACCATCACCACCACCACCACCACCACCACCACCGCCGCCGCTGCTGCTGAAACAACCACTGCTATTGCTACTAGTACTACTACTAGTAGTAATACTACTGCTATTACTACCACACAACTACTATTACTACTACTGTTGCTACCACTATTATTACTGCTGCTACTACCATCACTACTGTTAATACTACTATTACTATTACTACTACTACTACTACTACTACTACTACTGCTACTACTACTATTACTACTACGAATTCAATGCATGTCTGCCTTAGTTGTTTGGTAGTAAAAACATGTCACTGAATAGTTCTGGAAACATTATGGTAAAAAAAAAAGTACAGTTTTCCCTCTCACAAGCTATGCTTTTTTTCTTCCTCCCACTTAAAAACACCACTAATGCCTTCAACCTAAATATAAAAATTTGTTTGTGACCAGTTGTCTGTCTTGTTCGATTTGGCTCATGGTTCCAGCACACCAGCTTCTAGCCTCTGTCTCGTATTCACACAGTCATTTAAAGCATTTGTATAAGGAATCATTTATTCTCAAAGTATTTACTGAATGCATATTAGCTGCCAAATGCTCTGCTATAGATTCTGCTACATTAATAATATTTAATTTCTGGCCTCATGAAACTTAAGTAAAACCAATGAAAAAACTTTTCAAAACAGTTTTGGGTTTCTAACATAGCTTGTATCATAACAACTTTCCAATCAAAACAATGCAAAAGGATCCCAAACAAACTGACGTGTAAGCATCCCAGAGGTCAGGACCATCACGTGTGAGAGCAATGAGGCATGTAAATAGCTACAATCGTATTCGTGTGATTTATGCCTGGAAGGAGCGAAGAGATCCACACTCTCCCAGCCTTTTCCTTGAACACATTTCACATCATTCCCAACCAGACGTCACCAATCCACTGCTAAGGCTACAGAAAAACAATCTAAAGTCTGAGCACTTGTAAATAGTTTGAACCTGAGGAAAATCTAAAAGGAGATACTCCATAAAAGTCAACTGAAATAAGCATAAATCTAAGTAGCTACCTGACCCCAAACATGACATGTACAAAGTGAAACTCCAGAAATTCAGCAAAAACGGCATCTGAGAGTCAATAAATAAATAAATAACAGTGCAGCAAACTGCTTGAAGTGAGATCTGGAGTTCGGTGTCTGCAGTGCAGAGAGATCTTGGCAAATAGCCCAGGCTCTCCATTGAAAGCATACCAAAGGAATGATTTAGGAAGAACCACTGAACTGGGGGAGGGGGCGGGCTGCAAGGGGGAAAATGACACATAAAACAATACAGATAGCATCCCTTTTACTAATGCCTCTAAAAGATCCCTGATAGCATCTAGGTGGCCTGTGGATAGTCCAGCTGCTGCCATGAGAAAATTCCCTGTGCAAAAACATCTTCAATCATGCACTGCATAATGTTGAACTTGTAATGCCCCACATCTTACAAACACCTCAAAGGTAGAGCAGATTCCTTCTCCTGCTCAACACAACCCAGGGCGAAGATCCAGAGATACTTAAGATCTCAACAATAAAGCAGACTTTTAAATCTCATGCACTAAGACTCAGGGAACTGAGTGAAAGAGGGATCAGAAAGATTATAAGAGCCATGGTGGGGGAGAATATCCAGAGGCATTGCCCCCCACAGTAACAAAACACAAAGGGGGAGGAAAAAAAGCACTTTCAAACTGTACATTTCTACTTATATGCAGATCAAGATATGTCAATTTATTCTGTGATCCTAGAGACCAGAGTAGTAGTTACCAGTGAGAGGGGACTGTTGATTAGGTAGGAAACACCCTCTTCTAGGACCATAGGCATATGCATGGGAAATTTTGCTACGCTGTTCACTTTAGAGTGGCCTCCTTTATTCAATTCAAAGCTGAAGAAAATATTGAAATAATAAGACGAACAGCAATGCTTCACATATTTCCCTCCAAATCAAATATGAGCTCACTATTATTCAAATTTTCAAGCTCTTCCTCTCAAACATATTTTATTGAGTTCTCAGTTTTCAAAGAGTCACATCCTAAAGTTAGTGTGTAATGTTCCCATATACAGACACCCAGGAGACTTCTGACTGGAGACAAAGAACAGGATGATACCTGGAAAATCAGCAAGACTGACTGCCAGGAACCCAGCAGGCCAGATGCCTGAGAGTTTATTGCTATATTATTAGAGTAATGAAAGAAAAATGACATTTTCATATTTTCTAAGACAAGAGAGTAGGGAATATAATACTGATATTACACATGAAGGAAGTTCATTTTAATATGATGTATCAGCTTATCAATTACTGAACATAACATTTTATCAACCAAAAGGGCCACAAGGTTTAAAAATACTTCATCTAAATGTATAACTTGAACATATCTGAGTAAATTCTCTTTATTTAGAACTAAAATTCGCTGCTTTAAGACAACCGAACAATATTAGGTCTGCAGGCAAAATAGAGGAGAGGAAAGAATCAAATTTGTTTGGGGGGGAGTAGGCAGAAGAAAATGGCTGAAAATAAAGGAAACAGGAACTTCAGAAAGCATCACCACCGAGCCTCAGAGTCACTGTGACATTTTGGTCCTGTTCCCTTCTCCTGAAAGTCTCTGTCTCTTTTGTCAACTTTAGAATTTTCTGTCAGAGAATGGATTTTTCCCAGGTTTCTGCTAACAGTCAGCCTCAAAATACTAAAGCCATAATGTACAATCTGAATGTGTCTACCTTGCTATAAATGAGACATATATTTGAATATAGCTGCCTTAAATTGAACTTACTCAAAGTATGTAATGCCTCCCTTGCTTGTAGTTCTATGATAGTAAATATTGTACAAGCTTACTCTCTGTATTATTTACAGCCTCGAGCTGAGTCTACACACTTACAAATACAAACACAACACACACCTCCACCACCATCATCACCACCAGTACCACAACCACCACCACCACCATCACCACCACCACCATTACCACCACTGGCATCACCACTACCACCACCACCACCACCACCATCACCACCACCACCATCACCACTACCACCACCACCACCACCATCACCACCATCACCACCATCACCACCACCACCACCATCACTACCACAATCCCAACCACCACACAAGATTTCTCATCAAAGTATGCTAAATGTAGTATTCCTTGCAGCAAGTGCAAGTTCTTTCCAGGCATTAGATAGAGATGCCAGCCTTCCCAAGCTTCTTCTTTTGTGATGCACCTTCAACCCTTGTAACACACAGGAAGTTACCAAGAATCAATGACACACCTGCTTTATGCTACAATCCTTGCAGAACCATCTAGCAACGGGTTAGCTCACCTCCATTTTCAAAAGCAGCAATGTCAGTCCTTGGTTTCCTATCCAGTGATGATTTCACCTCTCCTTGCCTTTCAATTAGGCTAAATTTCGTTGGAACTGTAAGACCATCCCCTAGAAAGGAAGAGAAAACCAACAAAAAGTCACCTCCATTACCATTCCATACTGAAATAAGATGCTAACAGAATTCATGATGAAAGTAGATAGCTTACATGTTAACAAAAGCACTGTTTTCATGGGCATTTGATAAACAAAATGAAATAAGCAAACTTTGTAAATAACAAAGCAGCAAGCAAGTTTATACTCCTGTTTGGATTGCTAACTAAATGACAATTTAGACAATCTAACCCTATTGAATAAGCATAATGTATTCAGTTTACTTGGTACTGTTATTGTCATGAATTTGAACTATTTCTTTGTTTCTAATTATCCATTCAACAAAAACTATTAGCATCACTATTGATTAAACTGTGCAACCTAATTGTTCTCTTGGTTTTCTCTGTACACCTCAGAAGAGCCTACTTCCAAAATAAACTATCAGAGACAGAGTAAAAGGACACAATCTAACACTTTGGGAGTTTCTGAATTGGATCCTACACTAGAAAAACAAAGAAAAGGCACTAATTTCATAACTGGTGAAATTTATGGGGAAGGGTTGTGAATAATAATATTGTATCACAAGAAATATATATTTATATATATGTTATACTTAAATTTACTTTCAACAATTCAGAAAATAGTAAAAGTCATGTGAATATTTAAGACAGCAGGTGACAAGATGTTGTAAAATATTAGTTTGGGGGCTGGAGAAATGGCTCAGCAGTTAAGGCACTTGCCTCCAGTGCCTAAGGCCCCAGGTTCAGTTCCCCAGTACCCACATAAGCCAGATCCACAAAGTGGTGGCCCTAGTGCTCTCTCTCCCTCTCTCTGTATCTCTGCTTGAAAATGAATAAATAAAATATTTAAAAATATATTAGTTTGGGTTGAATAGGGTACATAGGAATTTACTAAAATGAAAAATAAAAGCTTGAAAACATAATATAAAACCATATAATCTTCCACTTTAAAATTAATTGATAACTTTGTTCCTTATCTTTTGTTTTTCTTTTCTGTAATTTTGTTTCCTGTCTGGCTGATCAGTGCAGACTGTAATTAGATACATAACCCAGGGTCTGGCACACGGTTCTACGTCTCCTGGTCTTTTGCTGCCATCTAGCGACAGAGATCTGAATAGCAGGTAACGTGCAGTTTAGCAAGACTGGCAGGTCCTGTACAGTATCCTGCTTTAAGTTTATGACCCTGGGGCTTTTCCAGATCTTCTTTCCTCCCTTCTTTCCACCAGAGGACCAGGCAAGAGCTGGATTCTCTTCTCCTATTACAGAATTTGTGCTGAAACTCATCCTAAGGGTAAGAGTTGTATAACTCAGACATTCAGGGATTTTTTTTTCTCCCTCTGAGCTCCTGGTTTTCTGTCCGGAATAAAAAGTTCTCATCTTGCCTTCAAGGGAAACATATTCACCAGGAGCAAGATCAGGCTCCTCCAAAGGAAAAGTCTCATGGAGGAAAGACAGAGTCCACCGGCACCCCCCCCCCAACTGCCTGATGACAGAGGATGTCCATCCAAGCACGGACTGCTAGGCCATGTCTGTCACCACCTCCCCTTTGTCCTAGAGCTAGTTTAGCTTTTCCATTCAGAATGAAAAGTCAAAGTCTACTTCACAGGAGGGTTTATTTCAGAGAAAAACTAGCGAAAGCAAATTATTTGCAGGATTACTGTGTGAGGTGTGGAGCCTACTCTATGGCTCCCCTCAGGAAACATCACTGCATCGCTGCAGCTCTCCATAGGAAATTTGGCTCATCCAGGAAAAAAAAATCTTTCTTCTCCCTCTCAAGACTGATGTATTATTTATCATTCCATCCTGCTCTCATGTGCTTTGCACTAAATAATTCACAGTCTATTCATTGAGAATCTTTTACACATCACTTTAAATCTGCCCTTTTATTTCTTACCTTCTTGCAGTTCTCTGCCATCTTCCAAGGGCTTTTCTAACTCCTTCTGTGCTGCAGGAGCCATGCTTTTCGATGAGGAAATCTCTGGAGCAGTATGGAATCTATAGTATTCACCTAGCCTCCCATGAGAAGAGAGTCGTTAGTATGTGTATCAATACGTCAAGTTCCTGGAAAATTCACAGATGTTGATGTCTTACCTGATTTGTAGCACATCTCCTTTATGGCTCGTTTTTCTTCAATTTCTTCAGGAGTCTTTGTCCATACACTAGAAGCATCTATAGGATATATATTTTAAGCATTAAATTGACCCAAATCCAAGTAATCTGAAAATATGTAAATTAGAAAGAAATATCCCCCAGATTGTTTTTATGGATGGATTATTTTTTTTTCTGTATAAAGTCAAGACATTTATTTTGGTGAAGAAATAATGAAAGACAAATTGCGTATCCAGTGTTTTGAAATAAGAAATTGAATACTTAGACTCACATGCTGAGATATGCCATTGGTGGAGGAAGGCAGAAATGCCTGACATTGCAAAGGATAAAGGGATTAGTACGTGGTTCTGTGAGCTCCTAAGCACTAAAACCATTGGTCCACAGTAGGACCAATTCAAGGACAGGGACAGAGCGAGGTTTTTTTGTTTGTTTTGTTGGTTGGTTGATTGGTTATTTTTTTGCCTGTTTATCTGTAGATTTGCTGACTAGCACTACCAAGCTGTGATGATATGGGAGAAGGGGGACTAAGAGACAGGAGATCTGCCTGGGTCCTCATCCTGTTCAGACTTCCTGTAAGAATGCTCCTGCCAGGAGTGATGCAAAGGAAGTACATATAGGTGACTTTATGGATCCTTACTGCTCTGAGAACTAAGTGTTAAGCCTACTAGATAATAGATAAATTAGCAGATAGACACATATGTGCATCCAGGAGCTTGGCAGCCATTGCTACATATGAGATTATAGGTCCCTTTCCAAGCACATGTGCAGATTAAAGCATGAGGCTTCTCTCCCAGCTGCCAACAACAAAACTCTCAGTCCCAATGAAAATAAGTATATGTGGATATGAACTAAAAGACCACCCTGAGACTAAAGTGAGCTCCAAGTCAGCCTGGACTAGCAAGATCCTACCTTGAAAACCAAAGGAAAAAGAAGAAAAAGAGAAAGAATACATTACACTACTAATAAAATTAATGTATTCTTACCCAAACCTCACTATCTATGCATCTTTAATAGCCAAACAAGTATGTAAGGAATGACATGAGGCATTTTTGGTGAGCATGATAATCTGAGAAAAGATGCACTCACCATTCTGTTTCTCTTCTTCCTCCTCTTCTTCCTCAAAGTTGGTTTTTAAAACTAAGGGATGGTGGATGGGTCGTGCTATGTTCTCCAGGGGTTTCAGAGGTTCCTGACTCTGAACTGTGGATAGATTTCCTTCCTGATTTTCTTTCTGTAGTGTAATATCTGCAAAGAAAATGTGACATTTCAGTTTCTTTATGACATGTGAGCATATTCAATGATAGATCATTCTTTTCCTGATTACCTGGTTATTTTATGACATCTATTTGTAGAAAGATGATTGAACTAGCTTAACTATCAAAATATTACCTGTACTTCATGGAAAGTGTGCTTCTTTATAGATGCCAGATAGCCATGAAAATGACTTGCTTTAGCAGAAACATTTTGTTCATTATATATTCTAAATTTTTTCTCTAAAAACCATAATTATCCAATCTGTATAGTTACCAGAAATACATAAAGAAAATTTTCAAACTATCTTTTTGTTCTCTGCTTTATGAGTTTCTAATTCAGCAGGTCTTGATGCAGGCCTGGAAATCTAGTACATTATTTTTCAGTCTCAGGAAATTAGAAAATCAGCCAAGGTAGGAAACCACTGGTCCACACCAATGCTTCAACTCACTCAGCCATTCCTTGGGGACAGAGATCATTCATAGGCTGAATCTCACCAGGTATACTGTTCCAATAGGCTGAGAGCAATCAATTCTATTCCATAATTTCAATTTCTATGTGCATTTTCTCCCTAAAATGTGTTTACCTGAGAGCCACCTGTTTGCACAACAGCCTTTACATTTCAAGATGAAGGCCTTCCCCTATGGAGCCAAAAGTTGCTATAATGCATTGTCCTAAAATTAATCCTCTTTTATAGATATTCAAATTACTTCAAACCTAAAGAGCATTCTCTTTGCCTTCATTTACACACACCTTTATCAGGAGAAAGTCACAATGTGATACACAGAACTAATATATGTTAGGTTATGTGAAGAAGGGAAATTAAGGTTGCAAATGGAATAATAAGCTAATTTCTCATTGGCAGAATCCATACTGGAATGAAATGAATTTTAATGTATTGTAAAGTGTGGAAATTAAGAATAATTTTTGACAAATTTGTTTTTTCATTTCTGAACTTATGTTGAAGAATATTTCACTTAAGGCTCATAAATGAAAAAGAAACTTCTTATTAAGTAAGTAAGGAAAAAATGAATTAACACATAAAGTTTTTAGTTATTTTTCCCAATCTTATTCCAAATATTGTCATTTGCTACAAAAGAAATCTTTACTGAGTTTTCCAAACAGTGAAAGTTAGAGTCAGATTTTGAACCTTAAGAAATAAATCATATCCCAGTAATTTTCATGAATAATTTGGCAAACCCATAAATAATTCCATTTTCCTTTTAAAAATTAAAGTGATTTTTTTTAATCTCAACTAAGCTTTGTTTCATAGGATAATTAAATTTTTTCAAATAATATCATAAAAGCTTTTAATTGAGGTGAGGCCTCATCACTTATGAAGTAATGGCTGTCGACTCTTAGCAAATATTAGAGCAATGTATTCATTCTCAGTATCCATTTATAGCAATTGCCTTGGTCCATTGATTCTGATGTAACAAAATACCTGAGATTAAGTAATTTGTAAACACATATCTGAAGGACAGAAAAGTGTTGGCAAGAGTGGAATATGCTGAGAGCTGTGTGCTTCCCAGATCACGCCTGGAAGGGACAAGCTCTGTTTCCCTCGTGGCCCAAAGAAGAAGGACATATAAATCATACCAGCTCTGGGAGAAGTTTTTCTCTAAGGGTCTGAACCCTGTGCCTGAGGAAGAGTCTCTGATCTAACTATCAAATCACTCCATGTTCTGCTTCTCTCTCAATGGAGATGAAGTTTCAACATGAATTTGAAAGGGGCACGAACATCATCACTGGTCTTGTGACAGGGAGTATAGCATTGATCATCTCCAGGCTGTCTTGGAAGCCATTCTTCCTTGGTCTTCGTGACAGCATCTGGCAACTGGAAGGCTGGGCATGTCATCAAGATGATAAAGGAAGAGCAATGGATGAGCAGATTTGAGAGACATGGAGCAAAACTGTGGTATAAGTTTTCTTAAATACATTAAATGTGAGATGTCCATTAGCCACACAAGTTGAGAGTTCAAGTTAGAAGTTGAATTCAGGAATATAAAGTTCAAGAGAGAGAGAGAGAGAAATCTGTATATATAAATTTCATAGGTAATGACATGTGAATTGTATTCAAAGCCACAAGGCTGACAAAGGTACAGAGAGAATGGACAAAGCAAAGGTGAGTTGAGAACTAACTCCTACAACACTGCACACGAGGCTAATGGCAGCAGGTTAGGAAGACAAGGAAAATGTGAAGGATGAAGAGGTGACCAGAGTGTCCAACCTTCCTAGTGGTTCAAGTTATACAAGGACTTTAAAAAAAAAATGTGTGTCTGCACATGTGTGTTCCCTGATGCTTCTCTGGAGGTCTCAGTCTTGCTCTACCTTCTCTGAGATAAGCACACTCTAGTTTCACCTCTGGGAAGGCCAGTCTACCTGGACCCATGAGCCCTGGGTGTCTCCTGACATCACATATTGGAATTATAGATATACATGCCAATTAGCTTCTGCATCATATGGGGCTGGGATCAAACATGCAGAGAGACTTTAGATGCCAAGTCACTCTCCCTCCCCCTGCTTCTTGCTGCTAGATGTAATAATCCAAATATAAAAGGTAGAAAAGACTGATTACCAAGGAAACAAATAATAGTGGGGAAATATTCAATTATAAGAAAGGACAAGTAATCATTTTGAGGAGAATTATCTCAGTGAGAAAGAAAACGAAACAGGGCAGCCGCTTGTGAGAATGGACTGAAAGTAGGGAGAATATTTTTGAGTAATTCTAGAGATAAAAACAGGTTTGTACGGTGAAAAGAATGATTTAAGCTGAGTGGACAAAAGGTAACACCTGACTCCTGAGTGGAAGGATACAGTAGAGAGAGGAGAGCTGATCTATGGTAAAAATGAGGAGGGAGCTAGGCCATGGGGAGTGAAAATCTCTGAAAATTCTCTTCTCATTACTTCAGCCTGTCACCATCTGAGAGAAGGAGCTGGTGGAAGATGAACCAGAAGGGAGGCGATGTGAAATAATATGGATGAAACTGGGGATTCCCGTGTAGCATGAATAGAAGTCAGCATCATGGTTTGTTTTGAAGTTTATGGTCATGAATTTAGGCCACTCAGTAAGGCTATGTATATCTGTAGCCATGTGCAGTTTAATGGATACTGGCCCACGTAAGACGGAGAGCTGTATCTCACCAGGGTTAGGGAGGCAGGAGAGATCACAGATGTCAGAAAATGGGAGTGTTTAAAAGGCATCAGTTGTTAAGGAAAGGTGAAAGAAGTCAGTTGGTACAGGATTGAGAAGTTAAAAACACAGAGAAGTGTGATGAGAGTTCACATATTTTTATATTGAAATTACCAACAATCAATGCAACATTACTATTGCGGTGATAACAGTTGGGAATTACATGGATTTGAAAACAAGGAGGAAGGACCTTTGTGAATTTGGCTAATGGATAATAAAGATATCGATTTAAAGAATGAAAAATAAATCCAACAATGATAAGGAGCAAAATGAAGAACCTTGTGATGCACAGGGCAAAGTGTCAGAGAACAGACTGGCATGGGCATGAGGACCAAGACCACCTCTCATCTCACCTCCAATACCAGGGAAAACAAGCCAACAGTCGAGAATGCTGTAGGACAGGTGTCCTCAGGGACAACCTTCTCTTACAACAGAATATGAATATCTGGGGACTATTTAGAGAAGGTAGAAATCGATTGATGATGGAAAATTGGAAGAGAATGAGTGAAAGGGACAGGGATGAGCCAGTTTAGAGTCTCGTACATTGATCGGTATGAACAAAAATAAAAGCTAGAATCAAATTAGCTCTCTTCAGAATACAGGACAGGTAAGTAGGCATGCCGAGGCTGTGTTGAAGAGTGCAGTGAGTCAGTGAGGCTCTCTTGCCTGGACAAGGAGGTCCGAGGAAGCTAGTCATTCATTTATTCCTATCCCATCATTCTTTTCTCATGATGAGATAAAAGGGGAGGCATTGCACTCATTACATGCATACGAGACTCGACTCTATTGAGGCAAAAATTGGCTTCAAGGAGCAGGCTAAGCCTTGACTCATGTTGAAGAGGCTGAGATTTACCAAAAGCCAGTTCTATTAAAAATGAGAATAATCAAGCAACACTATAGCATTTTCCCATCCTAAGAGCGGGAGCTCAATAATTGTCAGCTTCAGAGACATTCCACCTGCCTTTGCCCAGAAAAGTACATTTAAAAGAGCTAGTAAAATCACTAGGGATTAAACTACCATTAGAGCAAAAGAATGTAATAAAATGGCCTTATTTTTCATGAAATAAAAGGCTATTTATAAGCTATGGAGCCAAAGTAACCAGTTGCAGTAGCTTTTGTCCCAGAAGATTTTCATCAAGTACAAACCTAGTCATTTCTCATCCATCTATCCAAGCATCCAGTTTACTGAGTAGCATCTTTCTTTCCACTGTGAATTAATTGTAAGGAAACTATGACCCCTAGTCTCACCTTACAGTCTAGTGAGCAAGAGAAACATTCATCAAGCTGTTATGTATGAGGTGTATTATGAGGTCAGAATTTCCCAGAGAACCTAAATGTTACTTATCCATGTTTTGGAGGTTACCTGAAGCCAATCTCTCAAATACCAAAAGCTCAGTATCCTGTCAGTTCATAATGAGGTAGAAGGGAAGGAACTGGACTCAGTAAGTGGACATAGATTTAACCCTATTAAAGTGAAAGCTTTTGAGAGCCATTTCATCAGAGAAATAGCAGCAGAGTGGAGTTGCTACAGTATCAGGGAATCTTTGAAAGAACCAACTTCTCCATCAAGGTTCTTGGTATTCACTGTTTTGTGCGTAATGCCTTCTGATTCCTCGCAGAACCTACATGAAGGCTCACCACAAAGTACTCAGTTATCACTTAGCTGGATGGAGTCAAGCCATGATTTGAGGAGCAAAAGGATCGCATGTTCTCCCTACATGGAGGCTTAGGAAGAACCTGGCACAGGGCTG
This sequence comes from Zapus hudsonius, assembly GCA_004024765.1. Classification (NCBI taxonomy): domain Eukaryota; kingdom Metazoa; phylum Chordata; class Mammalia; order Rodentia; family Dipodidae; genus Zapus; species Zapus hudsonius. The sequence goes on along the minus strand of PVHP010007768.1, from coordinate 6,177 downwards.
CTTGGATACAAGAGGAGGTATGGAGGCTAGAACATGCCTTTCCCTCTCCACCTACAAGGAAGATTCTGGCACTGCTCCCCTCCTCATATGCAAATGTGCTACACTCTTCTGCCACTACAGAAGCAGAATATAATGTGGTACAGCCAGTCATTCAAAAAATATACTCACTGCTACTCGGTGGCAAAAACAGTCCATTGATATTTCGAGGTTTGCTGTGGTAAAAGATACAACTGATCTTCACACAACCAAGAGGTTGAGTTTCCCAGAAGCATGAAATGCTGCAGTTTTGCTAGATGAAGAAGTTTCAGAAAAATATGTTTAGATGCCATATTCATAATACATACAGTGCCACAGCGCAATACAATGTAACAAAAACAACTGCAAATGCTGAATTAGGGTCTCTGTGTTTGCTTAGCTTTGCCAGTTCTAAGCTCTGTCATTTATAAGGGGTAGTGAGATAGATCCAATTATATTCCTCCATATTTCTAATAATTGAAGTTGAACAAGGTGAAAAATACTTGCAATTCAATAGTGACAGGAAGAATTCTCTCTTTCCTGTTGTGTTATAAAAGTCTCAGCATTATCAAAGTGAAATGCTTTTGATGAAAATGTTAATATTGAGTAATCTCACCTGCATTTCCATGTGTCTAAATCTGCACAGTGGATCTAAACATTTTTTCTCTCTCCATAATGAACACACAGTATCACTACCAAGGGCTTCTTTGCAGTGTCGGAATCGGCACTGAGAACCCTAAAAAAAAATACAGTGTAGAAAAAGCATATAATAATGTTAGTGTTTAATGACTAAATTCTGCTGATTAAAGGGAATATGACTTTATAAATTAGAATTACAAAACACTGCTGCCATGGTTTGATCCAGATATCCCCCACAAACAAATGAATATGTTCTGGGTAATCAATCCTCAGCTGATAACGGTTTGGATTTTACAACCTCTCTGAAGCTGTGTTGTTGGGGGCAGGCTTACGGGGTTATAAGCCAGCTTCCCCTTGCCAGTATTTGGCACACCTTCCTGCTGCTGTTTCCAGTGCTGTGGTGGAGGTGATGTCCAGCCCTCTGCTCATGCCATCATTTTCCCTGCCAGGATGGAGTCTCCCCTCAAGTCCGTAAGCCAAATAAACCCATTCCTCCACAAGCTGCTTTTTCTTGGGTTCTTTCTGCACAGCAACTAGAAAGCTGATTACAACAGTTTTGGTACCAGGAGTGGGGTCATCTGTTGCTGCTAGCACTCTGATCTTATGGCTTTGGGTCTTTTGAAAGTGATCTGCTGGAGGAATGTGGAAGGAAACCTCGTCCTGAGAAACAACTTTCAGTGCTGTAAGTACAGCTTCATGGAGCATTCTGGTCAGAATTTAAAAACCTGAATGCAGTAAGAACTATGGACTGTAAGTTTGGCTTACAAGGGTGAGAAAGAACTTTGTCAGGACTGTGCCAGAAGCAGTTTGTGTGAGAGGCTTACTGTGTTCTGCCTGCCTGTGTCCTGGGAACCTGTGCAGGGTTGTTTTACGTAAAGATGGATCAGTGTGAGCAGATGGAGATGGCACAGAAAGAAAGATCTTTGGGCCGAAACTACTGCCCGTTCACCTGCAACTGTTTGAGAGATTACAACCATTGAGATTGGGCCAGCTGGTCTGCATTGGAACAACAGGAAGAATGAGGACTCTTTGAAGTAAGGGGCCTGAGTGCTTTGTTCCCCCCTGGATTAACAAGTTGGTAGCCCACCTGGTGCAACACAGTTTTGTTTTTGAAAAATGGCCATCGGCAATATGAAGCAGGTGTTCTAGATTGCCTGATTGGAATCCTGATGGAGCCATGAGGATGAACTTTAGGTTGCAATGGAGAACCAATAAGATGCCAGGACTATGGATGGCTGCCAAGGTGAGCTGTCAGCACCAGATGAAGTTTTCTGGGACTGTGAGTAGCCAAGCTGGAGGGGCAGAATCAAAATCTCCAAGAGACTTGCTATTGGTTAGAATCATTGAACTTGGAGTAAGAGATAGATGGTGCCCTGCTTGTTTTAAATCTTGTATTGGTTCAATCTGTTTTTGCCATGCCTCGTGTTTTGCAGTGTGAATATTCTGTGCCATTACAGTTTTACTTTTGGTATTATGGCTCAGTTGAAAGCTGTGGGGACTTAAGAGTTGAGCTGAACACACTATATTTACATCATACATGATTATTAATTTGTGGGGGCCAGTGGCAGACTATCATGGTCCAGATGTCCCCCACAAACAAATGAATGTGTTCTGGATAATTGATCCTCAGCTGATGGCAGTTTGGATTTTACAATCTCAATGGAGCTGTGTTGTTGGGGGCGGGCTTATGGGGGTTATAAGCCAGCTTCCCCTTGCCAGTGTTTGGCACACCTTCCTGCCATTGTTTGCTGTGGCAGAGGTGATGTCCACCCCTCTGCTCATGTCATCATTTTCCCTGCCAGGATGGAGTCTCCCCTTGAGTCCATTAGCTAAATAAACCCATTCCTCCACAAGCCACTTTTGCTTGGGTTCTTTCTGCGCAGCAACTAGAAAGCTAACTGTAACAACTGCCAATATAGGGCTATAAATCTAAATTTTAGCAACTCAATAATAAATTTTTAATAAGAAAGTGATAACTAAATGTGACTATTCTATCATACAATTTGCTCACAAAATGTTTTCTGCTTTCTGCCAGTCAAGGGAATTCACTAAGAGTAAAGATTTAAGAGTAGTGATACCCTTTATTACAATACAGTGATAGAGAACAAATTTTACTCTTCATAAAGAATGTCAGCCAAATATTTAATTATTGTTAGCCGAATTCTAATTGTGTATATAATCTCTATCAACTAATTCTTTTGTTAGCTCATCTGCTTTCTTACTCAATATGGAGATACTATTAAGTGTGTTTGTGTGGAGAAAGTGAATGGAGCTTAAACTTTGTGTTCTGGTGAGTTCTTAGTTCATTACCATATTTACATAATATACATGGCTTTATGGCCTTGGTTATAAAGGCAAATATTTTACAAAACATGTTCCATGCTCTTTTACACAAGAAACTGCAGGCTACTGCCTCCCCACACAGGTGAATAACAAACAATAAAAATATCACATTAAGGCTGGAGAAATGCCTCAGCGGTTAGGGCACTTACCTGCAAAGCAGAAGGACCAGAGTACAATTCCACAGTACCTACATAAGGCCAGGTGCACAAGGTGGCACATGGATCTGGTGTTCATTTGTAGTGGCTGGAGGCCCTGGCATGCCCATTCTCTCTCTCTCCCTACTTGCTTCTCCCCCCCACACTCTCTCTCGTTTTTATTAAAATTTTTAAATAAAATTTTTATTTAAAAAAGGGAAGTAAAGCCACTTGGAATGGAAAAGCACAATAGAATTGAACTCGGGTCATTAGGCTTTGCAGGCAAGCGGCTTTACCGTTGAGCCTTCTCTCCAGCTCTGGCTTCATGCCTTGTCCAGAGTTACATAGTATCTTCTCTTTCAGTTTCTTCATTTATGACACGGAATAAAGTATGGTGAGAAGTTTGTGAAGGTACTATAAAGCGTACTCAAGGTAAGGCATGATGAGTGCTGCTACTTTTTACTAACCTAATCATTAGTCTCCTGAAAACTTACCATCCATCAACAACTGTTCATATAGTTAGGAATAGAAAAGGAGCAAACAGACCCTCTCTACCAACTTGGGACACGAGCTTAATACTGTTTGTCACCTGAGAGCTTCACCTAAAGGTATCGGATGATACAAATTGATCTAATTCTCACGATCCAAGAGGTTGGCTACATTCAGATTTTTCCTAGCAAAAATGAAAAATATGAAACCAGATACACTACTGTTGTTCTCATTTGTTTTTGGCATAAGCAGGAAGCTCCTAATAGTGACTTTCTCTACACTTATTTGGTTTTTTTGAGATCCATTAGTCCTCATTCAGTTTGCTCAATTAACTTCCTGACTTATTTTTTTACATATTACTTTCTTCCTCCCCTTTTCCATGAAATTTAATTACTTCCTATTACCCAGGCTTTAAAAAAAAAGACAGCAAATGTGTTCATGAATTTCGAGTGAAAAAAGATATATTATGATGTTTGATAGTCACCTTAATTCAACTATTTGAATCTATTCAAATGAAATCACATTAACCCAGTTAATAAGATACGGTACATAATGCTAATATATAGTGCTAATTATATAACATACATCATTAGGAACTGCTTTCTTACAAAGCTATAAAATAGGGAAAAGTGCTTCATGAAAATTGACCTTTAACTGTCATACAGAAGAGCAGTTTCAAACATATCACAATTTCAATTTAACCCAGATTTCCTCACAGGAATTCAATAGATATCAAATACATAGGCTTTTATTCAGATCTAAAGTAAATTATCATTTGTTGCCACATCTTCCTTTATTCTATTAAAAAACCATACTTATTAAAAAACACATACTTATATGTGTACTGTAAGTTGTACAATATTTACCTTTATGCATGTGGAATTATAAAAGAAATAGCAGTCATTCCCAACGTCTGCCATTTTCAATCTCTTGCTGCTAATCCAATGATTGGTTTTATAAATATAAACGAGTTGCAGGAATAGAAATCTATGAACTATCAGTGTGTCAGGGGAAAAAAAAATCTCTTTCCCACAGTCTTTCAGACTATCAGTGGTATTCCTTTAACACTGACCTCCTCTTGACAGTCTATTACACAATAGATAACTCTTAAATAAATTGAAAGTAGAAGATACCTTCTCTAGCTTTGCAGAAATGTTGAAAGTGGTTGCTAGCAAGCCCACAAACTCAGACTTCCAGAACTTTCCTCATTGTTACCTGGTCCATTGTTTGGTCATCAGAAGTGATCTCACGGTTAACTGTAAGCTAGTTTACCTAACTGAACACTGTGCCTGCCTTATTCAACAGATGAATTTCCCATGCTAAAACATTATTGCAAGTAGTACAGTATATTTTCTCTATCAATGCTCTGATTCTTATAAGAAACAAAACTTACTTTATGTTTTCCCAATTAAAATGTGGCATCTCACAAGAGCTGTTTCTCTACATGGTTGGGAAACAAGACTAAAATTTAGATATAATAAATATGCTATCCATTCTTAAAATAAGAAAATAGATACAGATATTTAAATATGCACCTGCTGTTATACATGGGCTCATGGGAAAAAAAACCCTTCAGATTGTAAAACGTTAATGGGTTTATAAAAATAAATTGGAGTACCTGTTCATATCATATTGTAACTTTAGTCCACTATTCATCCATCATAAAAGAAGAAACAGCTTTCTCTTGTGGAAAAGGGTTCCGACGTGATTGGAAATTTGGAGAATTTGTAGAAAACGTGATATGATTTGGTTCCCAGAAGGACACATTTCAATCAGTAGTTATTGAAGTCTTCATACTAATGTCTTAAAAAGTAGAATCTAGGAGAAATGAATACTCCCATTCATCAAAGGTGATTTGGAAAGTGGCAGAGATTATAGATTACACCATATCAAAATTTAGTTTTAAATGGCACCACACTTTTCATTAGGAATTTAAATGGTCAAGATAAATTTAAATTTCTATTTTAGTTAAGAAAAAATGGGATAAAATTTTTATGATCTTTTTTGAATGCAGTGCTATAGTATAACAACCTAGGGATAAATAAAGATTTGGGAACATCCCTGAAAATTATTGTCAAAGATATATAACAAAGTATACTGTGACTTCTGTATAGCCTCCCTTCAAACTCTGGAAGAATAAATTCCCTGGAAAAAATTCACAAAGGGATTATTTTTTTTTCAATTGCACATTAATTAGATACATATTTTTGGTTGCTCTTTAGAGCACCTGGAGACCTCCCTTTCTTTTTTAGGTTCATTTTTTTTCCATATCCTTGTTTCTCCTTTTTGTTTTCACTTCCCTTCCCTGTTGTGCATGTTATTGATGGAAAGTTACCACCCCACACACGAGAGGATGTTTACTTCCTATAAAGAAAAGGATGGAGAATTTGTTTTGACAGCTGGATAGAGGCCTGGAAGCCAAGTTGAGCATGTATCCAGTTTCTTGTGTATGTCAGAGGGATGACACAGGGACCTTTTTTCCAGTTTGCAATCCTGTAGTACCACTGTAAGTACAGTGGCCTGTACAGCAACCACCTTGGCTCTTCAGGATTCTGAG
>PVHP010007767.1:0-55567 GCA_004024765.1 Zapus hudsonius | reverse complement strand
TGTGTTGTAGCTGGAGAAAATCATCTCCCAATTTGAAGGGGGTCTATTGACTTTGAGAACGATGTTTTTGTCTGTACAGAAGCTTTTGAGTCTGATCAGGTCCCATTGGTTAAGTGACTGTTGCACTTCCTGGGCTACTGGAGATTTACTCAGGAAGTTGTTCCCTATTCCTATCTCATGTAGGGTTCCTCCTACTTTAGACCCTCTTTTTATATATAATAACTACAGCCTTCTATAGATTTAATAACCATTAAAACTCTGTCAAACCTAACTATTCCCATTTTCTTCTCATGGCTATATTTTCAGCATCCATCTTTATCAAAGTTAACACTAGTATTATTTTCTAAACCACCTTTCTCTCTTCTTTGTTCTAAGTAACAAAAATTCTAGTATATTTTGTATATCCTTGCTAATTTATCCACCAACAGTTACTGACATCATGGGGTCCATAATTATTCTTTACTCTGACACTTACATAATGGGCATATTCACCTTCTTTGGTCACTCCTCTGTTAGTAGTCTACTCTGGGAGTAACATTAAGGCCACACCAGGAAACTTGAGGCCTAAGATTGAGGATATAACTTCTGAACTACATGCCTAAGTGTTCAGTGAATGTAATGAACAGGAAATCCAAGAAATCAAATAACCTGATACACAAAAAACTCATGAATATTCAAGAGAAGATAATTCCTCCAGAAAGTACAAATGTCACAGTAATTGCTTCCTTGAGAGCATTTATGAAATGCAAGACTGATAACTAAAAATGATTAGAAATATGTTCAAAGAAACCAGAAATGAATCAAAAGAATTTTTAAAAAGTAAACAAACTCCTGAAACATAGAAAATCAGCTGAATTTATAAGGAGGTGAATATAAGATATGACAAAAGAGAGAAATAATAAATGAGCACTAATGTAACAATGGGAAAGGAAGAACATAGTGAATGAAATAAAAGTACTGTAGAAAGCTTCAGCAATAGACTGGATCAAGGAGAGGACAGAGCTTGAAGTCAAAGTGAAGGATTTGGAGCATTTCAAAAAGGATAAAGATAAATTTAAAATGAAGGGAAAAGTTGGACTTAAAAGAATTTCTGAACACTATAGAGAGGCAAAACCCAAGATTTCTTGACACAAAGGAATAATTTCAGCCTAAAGCCATAGTATTTGCAACAAAATCTAAGAGGTAGTACTCCAAAATTAAGGAAAGAGGTCCTAAGACACATACAGGAACCATTTAGAAACAAACAAACAAGACCATGAAAGAACCTCTTCTTGTCATATTATAATAACACTATTAAATAAGTGTCATGGTTTGATCCAGGTGTCCCCCACAAACAATTGAATGTGTTCTGATAGATTGATCCTCAGCTGATGGCAGTTTGGGTTTTACAACCTTGATGAAGCTGTGTTGTTGGGGCGGGCTTATGGGGGTTATAAGCCAGCTTCCCCTTGCCAGTATTTGGCACACCTTCCTGCCGCTGTTTGCAGTGCTGTGGCAGAGGTGATGTCCACCCCTCTGCTCATGCCATCATTTTCCCTGCCAGGATGGAGTCTCCCCTCAAGTCCGTAAGCCAAAGAAACCCATTCCTCCACAAGCCGCTTTTGTTTGGGTTCTTTCTGTGCAGCAACTAGAAAGCTGACGACAACAATAAGCAAACAAAAGAAAGTGTATTGAAAGTAGCAGGAGAGAAGCACCAAGTGATTTATCAGGCAGGCCCAATAGAACTGCAACAGATTTTCCAAGAAAAACACACAAAGGGGGAAGAAAAAATAAGAAAGAAAACTGGCTACCTCTGGTGCAGTTAATACCCCCCCCATCCTATGGACAGCTCCAGCATACGCACTGAGGAAGGACCCCAGTGGGTAGGGGACAGAGAGGAGGGAAACAAGGACACCTCCACAAGATTTGATCATATAATAATGTATATACTTATTTAGAACAAAGATATGTAAAAAAGAGAAACTTTAGAAGCCTGAGGAATTGGAATGATATATTTCAAGTTCAGAAGGATCAGTGCAAGCATCTGGAATAAAGAACTGATTAGAGCCAATGAAATTAGCAGACATCTACAGACCATTCTATCCAAATGCTGAAGAATGTGAATTCTCCTCAGTACCTCATCAACCTTTTTCTAAAATAGATCACATATTAGTACAAAAGCAAATCTTAGAAAATATAGGAAAGCTGAAATGTTTTCTTGTATTATACCCGATTACAATGGAATCAAACTACGAATGAATAGCAAAAGACACTATAGAACTTATATAAAATTATGTAAATTAAGTGGTATGCTATTTAATAAGCAATGCATTATTGAAGAAAGTACACAGGAGATTAAAAAATTCCTAGTTCATACGATAATGAAAACACAGCATGCCAAAACATATTGGCTGAAATTATAAGTGGGAACCTTATAACGCTAAATACCTATATTAAAAAATCAGTAATATCTCAAATAAATAATTTAATGAAACATATTAGTATTGAAAAGCCAAACAAAACATCAGCTGACAGAAAGAAAGTCAAGATCAAAGCATAAATTAATAAATCAGAATGAAGAAAATTACAAAAAATTAATAAAGCCATGGATGGTGGCTCACACCTATACTTCCAGCACTCAGGAGGCTGAGGCAGGAGGATCAGGAGTTTGAGACCAGCCTTGGCTACAGAGTGAGTTCTAGGTCAGCTTGGGCAAGAGTGAGACCCTACATCAAAGACAACAAAAACAATATGACCCCAAAATTAATGAAAAAATTATTCTTTCAAAGGAAAAAAAATCAATAAATTTCTATTGAAACTAACAAAAGAAAGATAGCTCAAATTAATAAAATAGAAAACATGAAAGATCCATTATGATGGATTCCAATGACATTCAATCATAATGGCTTACCCTAAAAACACTCCACTAAATTTGAAAAGTTTAAAAATAAATGGATGAATTTATAGATACATGTGACCTACAAAAATTAAACCAAGATGAAACAAGCCATTTAATGAAACTTAAACTGAGCAATGAGACTGCAGAATCTGGGCTTGTGAAGTTCCAGAGGAGCAAAGGAAATCTGTTGAGACTGGGCTAGAGACACTTCATGTGATATTCTTGTGGGTGGGGCTGTCTCCTCTTCCTGTGTCCTGAGAACTTGACCAAAACTTAATTTAACACTTGAATGTAAAGACTGATATGTCTGGCAGTGTCTGGAAAGAAGAGATTCTGTAGGAGGGGGTGAGGAAGAGGACAAAGGAAACTAAGTATAGGAAATTATGATAAAGTAGACAATACAATACAATATACAATGCAATACAAATACAATATGTGCCTAAAGCTTATAAATCAAAAGAGAAATGTAGCATTGTTTCTATCCCCTTATTACTCTGAATTGAAAAAATATATCACAAGTTCACCAACATAGCTAGACTAATAGCCGCATTTAAGGGAGAATTAGCATTTAATAGAACTTCAAACTACATTATTGGGATCATGAATCTAAAATAGATTTATAAAAAATAATTATTGTATTGATTCTTTTAAAAAAATGACCCAATTTTCCAATAAAAGGGACAAGGTAGATTAATGTACTTAACCAAATGGTGTAATGACACTTGAACCCTTCTATTAAGAAGCACTGTATTCAGGGGCTGGAGAGATGGCTCAGCAGTTATAGGCATTTTCTTGCAAAGCCTGTCAACCTGGGTTTGAGTCTCCAGGGCCCATGTGAAGTCAAATGCACAAAGTGGATTACACACCTGGAACTTGTTTTCAGTGGCAAGAGGCCCTGCCAAGCCCGTTGTCAATCTTTTGCTGTCTCACACTCTCTTTGAATGAAATAAAATATTTTAAAAAGAAGCACTATATTCAAGACAGTTTTATTATTTACATGTTCCTTCAACTAGAGACTATCCTTTGGGTAAAATTCCATATCTACTCCCATTTAGGAAATATCATTTCTGAATAGTACTACATTGTCATATTTTTTAAAATTAACCTATACATTAAGCCAATTTATTTGCCCAAATGAAGCATATTTATTTTTATAAATAAACAAAATTCTCTTAAGTTAAAGGAATATTGGTAAATATAGAAATAAACAATTTTGTCTTATAAGAAAATTTAAGAAATCTTACTAAGAGCACAAACATTGAGTAGTAGATGTTAAATATGGGAATAGTAATAATGAAAAACAAAAAAATTCCTCCTTAGTATACCTCTAAGAATAGGAAAAGCTGCATTAATTTTTTAAAAGGTGCTGGAAAGACAGTGCTTAAAGGTGCTTGCTTACAAATCCTGATGGCCTGGGGTTCAAGTCCCCAGTACTCTCGTAAAACCAGATGCACAAGGTGCATGTATCTGGAGTTCATTTGCAGTAGCAGGAGGCCCTGGTGTGCCCATACCCTCTCTCTCTCAAATAAATAAGAATTTTTTTTAAAGTCACTTAAATCTGACTTGATTAAACAATCTTCTCTGTAGAGAATGAAATAATGAACCAGAGCTCTCTCCCTAGCCATTCTCACTAGGCCTTCAACAACTGGTAAACCCTGATCCTAGAAGTAAACAATAGCAGTAGTGAAATGGCATTCATGAGCGATTACTAGAGCCCCTGTCATTGCCTTTCTGTCCTCAGTTCCCATCTTCCTCTCCCTGCACAACTGTGAAACTACCACAGGCATCCAGCTGCTAGGATTCACTGTCACTCCAGCAAAGCTACCAAAGTCAGCTTCAGGGAGAGAGGCCCATTTCCTCTAGTCACTGTTGGTTAGGTCACCGTTTTGCTGGTTTGTTTGTTTGTTTGTTTGTTTGTTTGTTTGTTTAAACTGGATGTGTGTTCGCGTTAACTTTCAGGTTGTTCCTTGCCTGTCCACCTCATTTAAGGCAGGGCTTAATAGTTTGGATTCACTCTGCTATTCTTTCTTTCTTTCTTTTTATTTATTAAGTAGAAACTTGGTATGAACAAATCATGTGTTGGTATCGCTATTTCCCTCCTCCCTAAGCCTCCTTCCACTGAGGGCTCTCCTCAGTGGAACTGCTGGTGTGCACCATGCTGCTATGGGCTATGAGTTGTGAGAACAGCAGTCAGTCATTGGGGGAGGGGGGAAGTAATGCCTCTGGATATTCCTACCCACCTTGGCTTTTACAATCTTTCCACACCCTCTTCTACAATATTCCCTGGGCCATGGTGGCTGTGTTTTAAGTCTCTTATAGTGTTGAGCTCTTAGCAGCTTCTGGATTTCTGCTTTGGTAAGTTTTGAGTATCCTCAGCGTCTGTCTCCATCACCCTGATGCAGGTTGTCAGGCTCACTGTGGAAGCAGCTCATTTCACCACCTCCTCTGTGGTTTCTCCTGGGCCATAGCTGATGGTGGTTCATCTCTTGCCAGGGAGTCAGCTATCATTTCTGGCCTTGTTGGTAGAATTAGGTTGTCCTTGTTTTTCACTTCCTTCTGAAAAATAAAAACATATTCTCCAACAGAGTGAGATCAGTCTAGGTTAAATGAGATAAGCATTGTTCATTTGAAGAAATTATGATGAGTGTATCCTCTCTTTAGGTCCAAAGTTAGTGGAAACTTCTCCTGGGAGTCCTGATTCTTGGTCTTCATAGTATTTTGGTTTGCATCACAGTTCTAGCTATGGGTTCCCTGTCACATGTTTGGGTCTTTTAGCCAATCAGAGAGCCCTTGCTTACCCACCTAGGTCGGTTGCCACTATTGCACAGGTGTGTACATCTTCCCAGGCTGGTTGCTGTTGTTTGGTAGTGTCCCCTGCTTTCTCCCAGCACTGCTGGCCAATTTTCCTTAGCAGCTCATGTAGCGCTTTATGTGCTGACCATCTGGGGGCTGGATTCCTGCCAGGTTCCATCTGGCTCTCAATGTTGTGTGTCGACAGCGTGTGCTTCTTCAGCAACAGGGTCTTACTTTTTGTCTGGTGTGGGTAATCAAGTGCTTTGACAGAAGCCTGTCTTGTTTTGGGGACCACGTAGGTCTCTCCAGTCAAAAACTCAATGTGGGTAGTTACCAATTTTTTTCACTGGAAGCTCCAAGCCTGAGCCAAACGTTTTTGGGTTAGGTTTCAGCCCACCCTCTTCAGGTCCCTTCTTACCAGGTGATACCCCCATATTCCTTTGGAGGGTTTTATCTTTCAGCCTACTGTCCAAGAGAAAGAATTCTATGGTACCAATTTATTTTACATTTAGCTTTGTGCATATCTTCACTCTGCTATTTGTGATATTTGCCATGAACTTCCAGGAAATTCTCATCTCTGTCTCCTATGTAGCTGGTTAGCATCAGTGCACTAGGATTACTAAAACCCACCGCATCTTCTGGCTTTTTAAGTGGTGTCTGGGATCAAACTAAGGTACTCCATCTTTAATAGTGAGAGCATTATCCACTGAGCCGTTTCCGCAGCCATGTCCAGTGCTTTGTTAAAGTACAAGAAAGTATCTCTTATACTGTTTTGTTCTGGAACATTCTTTCCAGGGACTTGTTACAAAAAAAAGTCCTTCAAGGTACTGGAGTTGTTTAAATTTAGTAAGCAAATGATCTGATGGTTAAACTGAGACATAAGGAGAGGGCCCAAGCTGAGAGATAAGTGCACGAGAAGATGCGTATTGCAAGTCACCAGAGGAAGCTGAGACTGGGATGACAAGGGATGGGAGTCAGTAAAATATCTAGATTCCTTCATTTCTCATACACTTCAGTCCCTATTAACCTCTGCTCCCAGTCAGAAATTAATTGGCTATAATTAAATTTATCTGATTTTTATTTATTTTATTCAAGTGTGTGGTTCACTGCTCTTACTCATCCTGAGCTCTTTTATTTTAATTTTAGATTTTAATCAGTGTTGAAATCATTTCCTATGATGGTCTCTGCTAAAATCTGTAAAGGAAAAACTCAAGACAGGGGCAAATTTAGAATAACAAGTTAGCTCAATCAAGTTCTATTTTTGAACCTGCAGAATAGACTGGTTTCTTCAAAGCAGAGCAATTTCAGGGTCCAAAGCAATAAAAACAAAATGCAATGATATTTTTCTTCTTTGCTTTCAATTTGGAATACATTGTGTTCTGAACTACATCATTCTACCTTGTCTAAACAAGCTCTCTCAGCCAGAGCTTACCTTTCTGCTTCTGAAAATATCTTTCTGGTCATTTTTGTTCTGTCCATTGAGAGGGTGGTCCTCTAAATCTCTACTCCTAAGCATCACCATCAGCCTGGTGATAAGTACAAGCATAAAGCAGATTTTGGCTGACTTTTCAAGCCCTAGTCAAGCAATATACAAGCATACCATGCTATTGTCATAGATTTCTAACAGAAAACAAGGTACAATTTGCCTTTATCACATTCTTCTCAGCTCCAACTAAGAATATGTCACAATTTTACACATTCTTATATTTCTCAGAAGAACTGTTCAGTACTTCAAATCAAGAATCTGGTCTCTTGGGTTAGCAGTGAAAGGTGCTTGCTTGCAAAGCCTGGTAGCCCAGGGTTTAATTCCCCAGGACCCACATAAAGCCAGGTGAACCAAGTGGTGTGTGTATCTGCAGGTCATTTGCAGTGCAAGAGGCCCTAGGCATAAATAAATAAAAATATTTTTTTAATCCTGACAGCTAGTCAACAGGGAGGAGGTTTCCTGCTCAACTCCAGCTTGATTTCTCAGGGATCTGCAGTCCTAACATGTGCAATTTTCAGCAATAGGGTCTTACCATCTAGTTCTGGTGGGCAACCAAGAGCCTAGGCAATAGCCTGTAATGTTTTGGGGCACCAGGGACCTCCCTGGCCAATGACTCACTGGAAGGTCTCACACCAGGAACACTGAAATTTTTCCAATAATAATTTATGGGTTCTGGACACAATATTATCCACCTCCACAAGACACTTCTGCTCAAACTTTTTTCTTATAAACTTTTGTGTTATTATCTAGTATCAGGATGCTGGAAAGGTCTATGTAGCCTGTTAGGGGACAAGAGTTATCAACGTCTAAACCAGCAATGGACCCTGCAAGCTTTAAGGCTGGCCAGCCAAGCTAGATGTGCCAAATGGTACAATGATTACATGTCTTTTAGCAAAACCAACGGGACTTGAGGCCTGCACCACTTGAAGGAAATTGCTTCCAGAAAACCTAATGGAAACCCTAGGTGATGAGCCCGAGGGTGGAAGCAACTACTGTTGTCTGGATAGATGGCTATATTATACCCACCAAAGTTCCCTCTAAATGCTTCTATTTATGTTCGTATGTTAATGCTACTCTCACTTTTGGTTAGAAAAGCTTCTCTTTTCAGATGACAGTGAATACCGGAGTGGCTCTAAACTCATTAAAGTTCTGAGAAGTGACATTGAAGTTCAGCACTAAATTAGACCACTTTATCACATCTTCAAAGGCTCAAGGACTATTGAGAAGAGGGGGCAGAAAGAATACAGGAGCCAAAAGAAGAGGAGTGCTTCTTCCAATACTGACTTCCAGGCAAAAGGAGCCTTGATCCATGACCTCACAATAGCTGAGCTATCGACACAAGACCTGCTTAATAGGAGAGGGAAAATTATGGCACTAAAATAGGAGAGAGACTAGTTGGAAAGAGAAACATAGTCAGTCGAGGGGGATTGGGGAGAAGAGAGTGTGGTGGAAGGAGATTATGAACATGGTATATTGTTATGAAAGTTGTCAATAAAAAGTTTAAATTTTAAGAATCTGTTCTTCAAATATCAGTACATTAGTAAATTTTTTTAAATGAATAAAGTTCTATCTAGAATCTTTCCTTTTAATGCTGGGTATATCTAGAATCTTGATGAAAGGAAAATGACTGTCCTTCCCCTCATAATAATTAAACAAATCATTTGTAATTGAGTTATTTTCCCACCTATTAGGGTATGTATAATGTATGGTTTCAGATATCATCATGAAATAGTTACTGTCAAGGGCAGATTTTCATTCTCAGTTTTATGCTACTCCATTGAACATGACACATGAGCTTCACAAAAGCTCTGCAGCAAAAAGAAAGATCCCTCTAAAATACTTAGAAGTGATAGAAAAAAAGATAAGAGCTTGTTATAGTTATCTTCTCCATGATGATAAAAAGCAGATGACGGGAGGAAAGGATTCATTTAGGTTTATAGCCTTGAGGGGAAGCTTCTGGATGGCAAGGGAAAGCATGGTATGAGCAGAGGCTGGACATCACTTTTGGCACAGCAGGTGGAAAACAGCAGCAGGAAAGTGAGCCAAGCTCTGGCAAGGGGGCATTGGCCATAATACCCCTAAGCTCACCTCCAACAATATACCTCCTCCAGCAAGTTTCTACCTCCCAAATTGCCATCAGCTAGGGACCAGGCAGGCATTCAGAAAATGTGAGCTTATGGAAGACATCTGATTCAAACTACCAGAGTTTCACCCACCTCATCTGCAATGAATCATCTGTCTGTACAAAATGACAAATGTCTCCAGCTGTTTGGCAAGGCCCACGCACCTGATTAAATAAACAAGAAAGAGAAATGTAACTTATTCTTCAATGTGTAAGTTGTGATGGCTTTTTGGAAGTAATACTGTTCAGGAAGCAAAGAGCCATATGTGCTAGGTTTTTGATTCACCATGCACGTAAAGCCCAGAGTACTCAGGGATACGGCAAACCAAAGCAGAATGTGCTTTGGTTTGCCGAGGTGCTGTGCATGAAATAAACCCACAAGGCTGGAACAGAAAATTTAGGTGACAGAAATGCTTAAGAGATTTAGGAAAGATAAGCTTCCACTCTAGAGCTGGACTTTGACATTATTTCGCTGTGTCTATATGGACTATTTGCTAAGGAGAAGTCAATGGAATTTTAGAAATTTAAAATACCATAAACAGCTATCAACTTCACAGTTCCTTGAGAGGCTTGTTGTCTTGCCTTTACTTACTCCTGTAGCTACTCTTGGCTGATGTCTTGGCTGAACTGATGAATCTCAAACTCCAGCTGAAGTGTCTAGGATAGCTCTGATGGCTGACATTCTTGTTCCCTAGGACAAGCCATGTATTCCTAACTTTGAAGTCTTGTGGCGCAAACAACCTCTTGGTTGGAATTATAGAAACCAAATGGAACCTTGTTATTATCACCCATCAGGGATGGGCATGCTTGCCTTTGGCCTTGACTCTGAGTAATAGTTCTTTCAAAGGCTGCTACATGAGACAACTTCTCAAAGTACCAAGGCCAGAGCTATAGATAGAGACCAGAAGCAATTCATGGGCAGATGTTTGCCTTGAAAACCACCATCAGATGGCAGAATGTTTGTCTGTCTCATAATTCTTAGATCATGGTTGGAATACATGGTAGGGACCAAACACAAATGAATTAAAGCAGGCTGAGGAGATGGCTCAGTGGTTAAAAGTGCTTGCTTTCAAAACCTGATGGACTGGCTTCAATTCTCCAGTACCAATATAAAGGCAGATTCATATAATAGCACATGCATATGGAATTCATGTGCAGTGGCAAGAAGCCCTGGTATATCCATTCTAGATAGATAGATAGATAGATAGATAGATAGATAGATAGATAGATAGATAGATAGATCTCATTGTAACTAAATTAAATTTTAATTAAAAAATAAATGAAGTGAAGCAGAACCCAGTCCCTTAGCAAGGCAGTACTCACCACCCATAGTCTTCTCCTGCTGCTGTTTGCTGTCCTTCAGTCTTGTGCATCCAGTCTTATTGTCTATATGTTTCAGCAGGGTTTTAACAAAAGTCGATGGAATCCTTTCTTTTCTCTCTTCTATCCCTTCCTCCATTTATGGACTAGATTTTGTTTTCAGATCTCCAAAATAATGTCTCATAAATGATCATGAATGCTTCCTCTAAACTACCAGACACCAGGCCTTCAAATGGCCACCATGCTGATTACTTGCTCACCTACTTTCTTCTGTGGTTTCCCATTAAAAAAATCTAGTTACTTTCCTCGCCTTTTATATTTGGTAGAGTTTTAGATTGCACTAATGTAATCAATTTCATGCATTACTAATCTCTCTCTCTCATAAATTAGATAAAACACTGGGATGCAGATGCAATTCACTTCCATTCCAAATATCACATCTGAACAGTCACAGTTTAATCAGTTTTTAAATAGCTGTGTGCAACATTTTAATCTCTATTTGGTTATACTATTTTAAAAATATCTAAACTAAGTAAAGTCCATAAGCACCTGCTACAGAATTGCCTGTCAAGCTGATAAACACATCTTTTTGGAAAAAGGGCATTCTCCTCTCATTGCTGACAGAGATATAAAAATCACACAATCCCTATTTAAGAGAATTTGGGAATAACTACAAAAATGCATATGTTTTTGACCTTTAACAAAAATACCATTTATAGCAATTCATTCCAACAATAGACTAAACTCTTCAGTGATGCATTATTTGTCTTTCATGAAAAGATATATTGAATAAATTGTGGAGTGCATAGTCATAAAAAGGGAATGAGGAATCTCCTGTGCACTACATGGAGTGATGTCTCAATTCTAATAAAAACAGTATATATCAAATGATAGAGAGAATCATTGAGTAAGATGAAGATTACTGTTTACTGGATCTCGTGTAGTTTTACTTTGAAATCATGTATGTAATTTTATTTAAATAAGAAAACAGAATTAATTTTAAAGAGAATGTTAAAAAGCAATGGTGCTTAGTCAAATACATGTAGAATAAAGAAATACATTTGTATTATTGTCATACACACACACACACACAAGAATTACCCAGAGAACTTTAAAGCAAAAAATTGGCTGTATATCTCTGATGTTCTATATTCAAAGAACAAATTTGAAAGAAATCTGAACATAGATGTCATGGTTCTATTAATACTAATATCACCATCTTAATTTTTAAAACTATAGCATAAAAAGTATATGTATATATGCTTTAATAACTTATAATGAAAGCAAAGCATCATTTTAAAGTAATTCTTGAAAACTATAACCTTCTTTTTTTGGAATGTTTAGTATGGAATAATGGCTAATCATTCTGGTTCATACACACGTGTAGTTTCTAGCTATCTCCAGAAAACAAAATAGAGTGATGACAGCCCAGTAGCAGACAGGCTGTTCTAGAGACTGGCCTGTGGCTTCTGACTACATTCATCATGAGAAGAAGAGGGTCACTTAGAAAAATGGCTAATTCTGATTGAAGGTAAGAACTATATAAGGAGTTCAGGAAATGCATTGCACTTTACTGCTGCCCAGTTATAGTCATTGATAGCCATATGTAAAAGGAATGGGAGAAAGAGAGAGAGAGAGAGAACACCAGGGCCACCACCCTCTAGGCCTGGCTTATATGGGTACTGGAGAATTGAACCCAGGGCCTTAGGCACTGGAGGAAAGTGCCTTAACTGCTGAGCCATTTCCCTAGCCCTACATTGAAAAATTTATAACTGAAAAACCCCACAAAAATACAGCAATAAAAATTGATCATGTAGAGGTTATTTTTTTCATTTTCAAATTTTCAGACAGTAAATGCACAATAAGTGCTAAAGATAAATCCTCCTATGATCTTAATGTTTTTTGCTCCCATCTCAATTCATATAATGAAACCAACCCCAATAGCATGTTAAGAGATGGGATTGTGGGGAAGTGATAAGGTTAGGGAAGCTCTATCCTTATGAACGAGACTAGTGCCTCATGAAAGAGGCCTGAGTAAGTTTTCTTGCTCTGACATGTAGGGACGTACAGAAGGTACCATGTTAAATCCCAATAATGCTGAGATTCATGAGTGGTTTTGAAATTATAGTAGTTATGAGACACAGTCTGTGAACACTTTTATCCTGGGCTTCCCTGTCTGCAGATCGAGACGGAAGAATTTCTATTAGATATAAATTGTCCACTATAAGGTATTTCTTTACGGCAATCTGAAAAGATAAAGACAGTCTTCATGTTGCAATGCCTAATGAAGTAATGTACATGGATAATAATAATCACTGTGTAATAAACTGTAAGGTATAAGTGGATGAAGGATTTTATAATGGGAGGATCACGTTATCACCAGATGATCATTTTTGACAGTCAACCTCAACAACCAATGATGGGAGAAAAACAAGAGATGCATTTCACCTCTTTCTAGGCAGGAACAGGAGTCACAGTGCCACCTGGGAAATATCTTGAAAAATTATTGAACATAACCTATTCAACTCTAGAATCAATGACCAGTTTGGGTAAGTAAATGGAAGCGAGGAAATAACATTTACCTAACATCACTAAGAAATAACAGAACAAACCTAGAGTGTGGAACTGCCTTCAAAATGAATAACGCATTTTCCTCAACAAGTGAAAAGGAGGTATGGATGAATTGTTGCAGAATAAAAGTTATTTGCGACCAAACAGCCAAATGCAATAAAGAACTCTATGAAATTTAATGAGAAAGTACATCTCTTTTCACCAATTCTAAGCTTGGAATTTCCTTCAATTATGAAAGTACATGGTAAACTATAACAGGATTCAAATGATGTCACATTGTCACAAATAGAAGTGGGACATTTTATAGTTACAGAGATCATCATATTGTTGAAAGTCACCATGACATTAATATTCTAGTAGTTATGAGATCTAATGCTACATCTTGCTATTTAATATGCTAATAAAGAAGTACATATTTTGATGTATCAGATTTGCTTTTTAAATTTTTTTATTGAGGTAGGGTCTCACTCTAGTCCAGGCTGACCTGAAACTCACTCTGTACCTCCAGGCTGGCTTCAAACTCTTGCAATTCTCTTATCTCTGTTGCCCCCCTTACCCTGGAATTAAAGGCATGTGCCACCAAGCACAGCTGCTTTTGAATTTTCTTGATAAAACTTTTTCAATCTAATTTATTTTTTCTATAATTTTATGTATTTCATTTTATAAATTTAGGGGTTTAAATGTTTTTATTTGTAAGGAGAGAGGCATAGAGAGAATGAGCACACCAGGGCAAATGAACTCAAGACACATGCTCCCCTTTTGTGCATATCTGGCTTTAAGTGGACACTGGGGAATCGAACTTTGGTTGTTAGGTCTTGCAGGCAAGCACCTTAACTGCTGAGCCACCTCTTCAGCTCAAGGTTAATCTTTTTAAATAGCAATTCACTTCACCAAACCGCCACAGCATGCACACAGGTACTCTACACCCACCACACATACACACACACACACACACACACTATAGATACAAATGTTCAGACATCCTTATAACACTCCATAAACAACTCTGAAAAACGGAAAGCTCTATTTTCTATCTCCTATTTCTCAAAATTCCAGCAAAACAAATATTATTAGTGGCCGAGGATGTCAGTAGTAGAATGCTTGCCAAGCTTATGCAAGGTTCCAAGTTCAGTTCCCAGCACACAGAACAAAAACAACACGAATAAATCATATGGGTAAATGGTAAGTCCATGCATGGGCATCTAGGCAGCATCTTAATTCGCCCTCATCTGTGTAAGGTTTAGTCTGTACTCAGCTCATTATGTCATCCACCCTTTGGCCACTTTGCATTCCGTTTCCCGCATGTTAAGACTCATTGCTGTATCGTGGCACTTCTTTCCTTGCTCTGCTCCAACAATAGAATTTTGTTCCTGGGCCAATCGTGACTCTGGTAAAATGGTATGACTTTAGACAAACCACTTAACATTTCTAAGTTTTAATTCTGTCATGATTTAAATGTTCATAATAAAGTTTAGCTTTGTGGGTTTGGCATGATTACTGTATAAGCAATGAGTATTTAGAAACATATATATGTTATAATTACATGTATAGGGAGAAAAGGGGGAGGGAAGAGAGATTGGTGTCTACTGGGGTCTTGGCTCTAAACTCCCTGGTGATAACACAATCTGAGGATGCTCACATCTGTTATATGAAATGATATGGGATTTAGACGTAACCTATTCACAGTCTTCTACATAATATAAATCACCTATAGGTTACAGAAATATCTCACAGTTATTGCAGGTTTAATTCCAGATCATTTCAATAAAGAGAGCATTATAATGAAGTGAGTCACATGAATGTTTTGGTTTCTCAGGGCATATAAAATTTACATTTAAATTATGTAGCCTATGAAGTATGCGATAGCATTAAGTCTAAACCAAAATGCACACACCTTCATTAAAAATACTTTAGCATTTAAAATGTCAAACATCATCTGAGCTTTCAGCAGGTTATAAACTTATTTGTGAGTGGATGGTCTGTTGACTGAGTAGGTGGTGAATGCTGAAAGTTGAGGCTTTTTGGTAAAATAGGGCAACAAAGAAGGTTGCAGCAATCTTCTCCTGAGATGCTTATTTGGTAGTATTTTACCCATAGTGGAACTTTCTACAAACTTGGAGTTGATCCACTCAAGTCAAATCATGCAAGTGTTTGCTACCTGACATGCGTACTATATAGCAAATACTATAGTTTTAACTTTTGCAAAATAAATAAACATAATTGTGGGTTGACCTACAAGGAGCTAAGAGGTATGATCAAATCTTTCCCCAATCATCCTGGCAGCAAAGGAATGAATGCCCCGGATGAGGGGAAATAGGAGATGAATTGGCTTGTAGCCACTTATGTTGGTTGGATAGATAATTTTTCCAGACCAGCAGTACCTGTGAATATTGTAACTGAGGAATTTCCTATCATTTTGTCCATCCTTCACTGTTAACACTACCGTTGGACACTAATCAACATCAGCAGAGTCCTGTTCATTTTTTCAGGTTCGGCTCACCTCATATCAGAGACATTTGGTTCTGCCTGGCTCTGAAGGTCTATTCCTGTGTCTTGGAAAGCAGTGTTTGTAAAGGTTTATAGAAATGGGAATTTGCTATCCCTGCTTTATCAACAAACTGATGTAATATTCTAAATATGTACTGTGGTTTTAGCAGTGCTCACAGCCTCTTCCCCAGGAGTAGATTGCAGCCCAGTAAACCACTTTCTTTGATCATCTATAAGTACATTCTTGTGTTTTCAAGTTGTATCAAAAAGCTGCAGCAAATTCTGTGATATCTTCAGGCTCTGCTTCTATAATTCCTACCATAGTTGCAGTCACTTCCTGCGTGGAAATCTCAGTCTCACTAGCTCACCCATGAGTGTGGGAGTTAACTTTCTTTCAGACTTTTCCTGTGAATCATCACTATTCCTGGTGAATCCTTTTCAGGTTTTCAATTCACTGCCCAGATCCATCAAGAATCACTACCTATGGCACCCATAACCTTACAAAATGTATTTCTTAATAAAACTTCAAAATTCTAATTATTCCTTGATCTACTAAAGAATGTGTACTGTGTTAGGAAATATCAGCCTCATTTCCAGCAGATCTCATGTGACCTGGTACAGTAGCTGTCAACAGTCATCTTAAACCATGTTGTGTTATAAACAGATGTGTTGCTTGCTATCAGCCCTCCTTGTTCCAGAGAACACAAGGAGCACACTTCCAACAGCTCTTAAGGGCCACGAAATATTCAGAAGGGTAAATGAGAATTGGCTTACTTAATTGCATGAAGCTCTACCAATAGGCAGCCTGTCTTTCAAGGCTTTGAAACTAGGTAATGACTTCTCTCTACCTATCAGAATCTTATATGGAGCCGGGCATGGTGGCGCATGCCTTTAACCCCAGAACTTGGAAGACAAAGGTAGGAGAATTTCTGTGAATTCAAGGCCAGCCTGAGACTACATAGTGAATTTCAGGTCAGCCTAGGCTAGAGTGACACCCTATCTCTAACCGCCACCCCCCTAAAAAAATCCTATATGACATCTTCCATTTACAAGGCTGTTTAATCTACATTTAAAATCTTCTTTTCAACATAGTGACCTTTCTTTACTATCTGATCTTTATCTTCTGGATAACTTGTTGCAAGTTCTACATATTTTTCTTTACGTTCTTGCCTCGTATTTTATTCTTTTGTAGTGCTGGAGACTGGATCTGAGTCCTTGTGCATGCCAAGAATATGTTCTACCAGGGACCACTATTCAAACCCCAACTTCTACATCTTATTATGCTTTTATGTTATAGAGATAGTTCTTTTCTCAATTTCTGACAACTTTGATTTTCTTCATAGCCTTCATTGGATTAAAGACAGTTAGACCTTTCTCTGTGTGAGGCTTTGACTTGGGGATATTTGGTCTGATCTGTTCTGACCACAAAAACTTAATGCCAGCAACAAGGCTCTTGGGCGTTTTTATTTGTGTTCACTTTCATAGCACTTTAAATTTGTTTCAAGAACTTTTCCTCTATGCATATAATTTGAATGTAAAAAAAACCTTAAATGTTGTGAGAACTAGAGAAGTACAGAGAGGTAAACACCAGTAGAATCTGGCCAAATTAGAAATGTATGTCGCATTTAACCCATATTGACCTCACTCTCCAATGGAGATCCTGTTTGTATTTTTCAGAAGTCAGTGAGAGAGCCGAGGTCATTCCAACTCCACCAACAAGCTACAGGTGGAGGGCTGACATCCTGGAACAAGACAAACCACCCCAGACTTGTCACGTAACCCCCCAAATGAAACCCTTGAGATCTATCAGCACAGCTAATCAGTCAACCCAGGATAAGTCAGTGTGACAGACACTGATAATTTCCAACACGACCAAAAGCAGAAGTACAGAGGCCATAAAGATCTCAACAATAAAGCAGTCATAAATCTTACCCACCATGACTCAGGGAACTAAGCGGAAGAGGGGGTGGAAAGAGTGTAAGAGTCATGGTGGGGGAGAATAACCAGAGACATCGCCCCCCTCAGCAACAACACACAAGGGGGGAGCACCTGGCTGATTCTTGTGCAATCCATAAAATCCTCATGGAACGATCCAGTATGCCCACTGAGGAGGATGCCCAGTGGATTGGGGACAGGGAGGAGGGAATGGGGGATACCAATGTAAAATTTACTAATACAATGTATCTAATTTTGGACAATAAAATATCAATAAAAAAAGAAAATGTGACAGAGACATGGCATGAGCACATGCATTGGTAAAATGGCATTAGAAGCCCTGATTCACAAAATGTTGCCTATAGATCTTCAGTGGTCAAAATGCAATCATCTGTCCTTAGAACAACTAACACAAAGTAAGTGCTATGCACTTGTTTTGTGGCATTGTTGAGAGTATTACGACAACTAAGGGACTATATTCTGTGTAGATACAATGATTCTGCTCGTGTTTTCAGCAATGTCTGGCTGAATGTATGGAAGACTGACTATAATGTGCATTCATTCTACCACCATATATATTATCTAGATTCTGACACCCATTAGTTCCTGGAACAAATTACCTTATGGTGCAGAAGTTTTTTCTTCTACAAAATGGGTTTTAAGAGGTCAATCAACTGAAATAGATAAGGAATTTTCACAAGTCACAGAAAACATGCTTACATGGTGCTCAGCACAATAAACTTACATGCTCTAAAATATTCAATTGTCATGGACATCCTTAAATTCCTTTTGGAAATCCATCAACAGCAAGATATATTTATTAAACATTAAACACTAGGTAGGTAAATCTACTTGGTTCTTTTGAAATTTTGTAAATTTTGGAGTTGCACAGAGGGCTGTGTGTTAAATTTTGATTTAAAATTTTTTCAATTAGCAAAAAGTAAGTCACTTACTTACCTGAGTCATGTGTAGATGGTGAGGAGACCTTAATGGTTCCAGAAAAGTGACATTTGTTCATGGCACATGACATAATATATTTAGGAAAATTTGAATAAATTGTTTGGGCTTTGAATTTTTTTCCTACAATGCAGTAAAGTATAACCAGAGCATTAAAAACTTGAAACTCCCCCACCACACACACACACAAGATCACCAGCAGCTCCTAGTAGAGATTCATGGAAAGGTGTGAGAATAGCATACTTGTGTCTGAGAGGGGTCCTCTGGGTATGCCACTTGAAATTATGAATGAAGGCTTCGTAATGCATGTCCTGCCTACCTCATGCAGTGGGAAAGAAGACTGTCCTTATAACAATGCCCTAAGAATGCCAACATCAAACACTTGTTCACCTGGCATGGACTAGACTCCTTGCACTATTTATGAATTAAGAAATATATAAATGGGGTTTTACTCCCTCTTTCTTGCTCATGGGCAGTAGCTCCTCATAATCTCTCTTCCTTCATCTTAATCTAATAAAGTCTATCCAAACTTAAAAAAAAAGATGAAGGAAGCCACACATGGACTATACTTTTTCTGTGGCTATTTAAAGATATCTACTTAACAAAAAAAATCCAATTACTCTACTTAAACTGTCAGCATAAGGTTGGAATAAAGCATTTACTTAGAAAAAAATGCAAGTTCACCGAAGTCACAAGATCTTTTTTTTTTTTTTTTTGATCCATCGATATGTAACAGCAGTAAAACATGTAACACACTTTCAACTAAGCATCTCCGTGTGCGGTGATTTAGGAAGGTATCTGCTAGTGGTTTTCCGTCACACTGACAAAATACCACATAAGAATTTTTCTACTCATGAAAGAAAGCCTCATCTTGGGGACTACGGGCATTAAGTGCTATTATATTTTACTAGGATTAGCTTTAAAATTCAGAGTTGAAAAATGAAAATGCTATGTGATTTTGAAGTTGAGAAGGCATCATCTGAGACTAGTAGAAGCATCATCTACTAGTCCAGTCACACCAGCCCATTGACTTCGCTAATCCCCAGCAGGGAAAGCCTAAAGTCAAGTACTGAGAAGAGGGTAATGAGGAAAAGGCAAATGACATTAAACATCGGTGAAATGCACAGGACAGAACAAAAGAGCAAAGATAAACTCCCTGCCCCTCAATATTTTACACAAAAATCTCTTAATCATCTCAAGTGAGGAAATCAAAACTATTAACAGATATAGTGCTACTTGTGGTGGGAATGTCAGTGAACTTGACTTTCTGTAATAAATGTGCCTCACTGCCATGGGATTCAGGACGGACAGAAGGGCAAGAAGCTCAGACAAATTGCAGGGCACAGATCTGAACCATTTCTGAACACACAACCAGGATTTGGATGGGGTTGCTTAAAGTAGGATGAAACCTGCTTTTCTGCTTGTATTAGTCAGGGTTCTCTAGAGGAGCAGAGCCAATAGAATGAATTGTAGTAAAAAGGGGATTTATTGGGTTAGTTTAGGGCAGTCCCACAATAGCAGTCTGCAGCCACAGAGTCAAGGAAGCAGTATCTGCTCAGTCCATGTGGCTGGATGGCTCAGCAGCCCCAATGCAGCCCTGAAAGACTAAAGGCTTCCTGAGCTCTTCACTCCAGGCTGGAAGGCTGAGAAAACTTGGTTCCAATGCTAATGAAAGAGAGCTGAGCAGGATGGAAGTGCAAGTCCCCAAAAGCACCAGCAGCCAAGCAGGAGGAAGGGACACACACACAGAGAGAGAGAGAGAGAGAGAGAGAGAGAGAGAGAGAGAGAGAGAGAGAGGACAGAGACAGAGACAGAGACAGAGACAGAGAAACAGAGATTCCCTCCACCTCAGGCTTCTTTATATCCTCCACTCTGGAGGAAGGGCTGACTCTGGAGAAGGGACCTCCTCTTTTAGTTAATCCTTCCTGTAAACAACCTCAGAGACCCACCCAAGATTTCTGTGGATTATAGAACAGGTCAAAATTTCACCATCACACCACTATATCATAATTCTGCCTCTCCATTTCTAATTTGAGATACAGAGATCATGACAACAAAAAAGCCTAACATCATGGAGAATTTGGCTGAGAAGATATGAGTATTTGATTTGAATTCTAAATCTCTCTGAAATATGAGGACATAGAAGAAAGCTAAGGAAGGAATTGTGAGTTTCATGGTGTCGTTATTTTAGAATCCAATCAATAGAACAGGCATGTGCACATGTATCCTCAGCTCAGTATTGCTGTGAGGAAACAAATAGTTCCTTTTTGGTACCTTAACTGCATATAGCCAGAGGTTTTGAAATCAGATTCCCAAATGGAAAGCACTATTTTTCAGATGGATAAGATAAAAAGTCTATGTCTCAATAATAGTGTATATGATACAAAGGATCTTAATTTCAGCCTTTTCATTTATATAAATGAGGAAAGTCCATAAACCAATAGCATAAAAATTTTCTTAAATGTTAAAAAATTTGAGACTAGTGTCTATAACTCTAGTGTCCATATTTTTCCATTAAAAACAGGACATGACATAACAATTTTGTCTTTACAGAGAAAATGAGATGGAACATTTAAAATTCAGATAGAATGAGAAAAATATTAGACATGAGAAAAATCTTAGACTTGATTTATGCTGTTTGACAATGGAGGAAATAGACAGGATCATTAATTATACATTTATTCATAGCACGTATTTTATCAAAAATTTCAGCTGTGTTAGAATCAAATTCATTGTGTTGTCAAAAAAAATTCTTTTTTTTTGTTTTCCCCTAGCCTCTGCCACTATGACACTCATTGCCACTTCCAACATGCATCTTGAGCTTGTGAAGGTCAGAGGGTGTGAGGGCCCCCTGCTGACACAGGCCCCTACTGACAGCAAACACACACACACACACACACACACACACACACACACACAGTATGTATAGCCATAAGCACAAAGAAGCATATGACTCAAATTCATTTGTAGTGGCATACCCATTATCTCTCTCTCTCTCTTTCTCTCTCTCTCTCTCTCTCTCTCTCATAAATACATTTTATCTTAGAAATTTAATATTTGATAATATAATCACATCATATTTTTCTTTTTAACTTAATTCTCAAATATACCTTAATTAGAACTTTAGTTACCTTTAACATGACATTTTATTTAGCCCTTTATTCAGAAATATATATCTTTTTTTAAATGAAAACCCACAAACCTATAATTCTAAACACTTTTCAGTGAAAACTGTGGAAAGAGAGAAAGCATGTATATCTACAGATATAAATATAGAAAAAACATATTAGTAGTCTTTCAATAGAAGTAAAGTAGAACAGCATCATTGATAAACCAACTGGTTTTAAAATAACCCTGCTTTTGCTTGTTTTTTTTTTAAATTGGACAAAATGTAAACTCTGATAAATCTGTTTTGAAAGAAGAGAGCAGCGCTACACAAGTAATATTCTTCATATTTTAATGTCACAGTTTAATGTGAGAATTTACCTTTAGGATGTAAAATATTAGCTTAAGACTTAATAACAAAGTTATTTCTATTATATGCAAATAAGTTTACCCAAATTTTAAATGTTATTGCTTTAGTGATATCTCCTATGATCTTTATTGTTAAAAGAAAATTCAAGATAAATATCTCAAACAGGCTTGTGATATTAAAGCCTTACATTTAGGGGTTGAGAGATGATTCAGCCGTTAAGGCGCTTTCCTGCAAAGCCTAACAACCTGTCGTTCAATTCCCCAGTAACTGTGTAAAGCCAGAAGCACAAAGTGGCTCATGCATCTGGAATTTGTTTGCTTCGGCTAGAGATCTAGCATGCCCATTCTCTCCCCTGCTCTCTGTCTTGCTCTGTCTCTTGCAAGTAAATAAATAAAAATGTTTAAATACAATATAAAGTAAACCTTGAATTTGGGATCTCTATTGATTAATTTTAAAATAATGTACTTTTAATGTACATTACTTAACAGTATCTTTAACATAAATTTTGTCTTAATAATTTTGTTAGTCATGACTATTTTAAAAAACTAATGTTATAAAGGCAAAACATATTTAACAGTCTTATGTATTGCTAATAAACCCAAATTAATTTATTTGTTAAACATTTAAGTCATATACTAAGCACTTAGAAAACATCTAAAAATCTTGACCTTTGAATTGAATCTGTAAGAAAAGTTTTTTTTAAAGCAGGATTAAAGTGTTTTTGCTCACCCTTACAATATCTGTTTACTGTTGTAGTGAACAAAAATAAGCAGTTTTCTTTTATGCTCAAAGCGCAGTTATGAATAATTTTGCATACACTGTGAGCATATTTTTAGCAATTTAATATCATCTTAAAATATACATCAGTACATGTGTACATTCTAGAATCAAAGCACTTAATAGCTATAGTTATGTAGTGTTAGAATATAAAAACAGATAAATACCATGAACAGATGACGTTGGTTGGCTAGCGTTAGACATGACAAAGAACATGTAATACAATTAAAGAGACATCTATCTTTTTCTTTAAAATTTACTTATACTTTAGGCCAATAGGGATTTGATCTAGTTAAGTATTTATAAACAAATGTTACTGGGTTGTATGGTAAAGTTTGCCCAGTTTGAAAGCAGTGAACAACCATTGCAGCTTTATCAAATGCAACTGGGCCAATGCACGAGAGATAACATGGAGAAGGTCACTGGATCTCAGGTGCCTGTGTCAGCTGTATACAATATGTGCCCGAGTGCCCAAGGGAAAGCTAGAGTACATAGAGAATAAAGGATCCAGTAACAATGAGCTCCCTGGAGGTAGATTTCTGGGATCCTGGATACTCTATAAGTAAGCCCTCATCCTCAAAGTGGGGAGGGAGCATCTACAGGGGTATCCAGATACAGTGAACCCCACGGAGGGGCTGCTCTGGGGTCTCATGCTCTGTAAGAAAGCCCTCACCCCAAGGCTGAGAGAGGAGCATCTGAGGAGTAATCTTGACACAGGAAGCCCCACCAAAGGTGGCTGCTTTGGGGGCTCCACATTCCTCCAAATAACCCCTTTCCATGCTCTCTCTGTAAGTGACCCCCAATAAACTCATTGGTTCATCAAACTGGAATTGGTGTAATCATACTTTGGTCTGCTGTCTGAGCCCTATGTAGGGTGAAGACACATGTCTTCATGTTTCCCCAGGGGAAAAGCTGCCCATGATATACTGTTAAGGGGTTTTCCTGGTATAGAGGGGTTTCTTTTCCTAGGGTTGGAGAGGTAGGGGAAGGAGACAGCACCTGAAGTGAGAGAAGCAGGAGAAAAAGCAGCTGAGACCCGGCATAGCCAGGCAGGAAGGAGTATAGGAATTTAGCAAAATTCGAGGCAGTTTAGCAAAGGAAGGTGTGGGCGATCTAGCTGAGCTGGATCTAAAAGGAGAAGTGGGGGAAAGTCATAGGAAAGAGCAAGGAGTGACATAAGATAGGATGGAAAATGGACAGAGGATGAAGGTGCGTGTGCTGAGATGGAGAGACAGACAGTTGGAGGCTGAGACAGAGACACAGCAGACAGAGCTATAGAACACACACCTTACTTCAAGAAAGGGCCAGAAAGAGAAAGGCTCCTGAAAGGTGTCTGCCATCTCCTTGGAGGAGGAACTGTCCTGTGAAAGGAGAGCCTTGGAGATGTAGGCTGGTGCTGGGGAAGGAACCAGGCTGCTTAAAACTCCCACTGAGACCTTTGAAAGCTTCCACTTTGGCTGGCTGGAAACGGACGAGGGCTCCAAGGCCATACATTCCATTATCTTTGCTTACATATAAAATAAAAAAAAAACAGCCATTCAACCAACTCAGGATAAGCCAAATGTGTGTGTGTTTTTCAGGATGCAACGAGAGAGCTGTGGCCCATCTAACCCTACCAACCAACCGTAGGCCAATGGCTGAGATCCTGGCAAGAGAGGAGCCACCACAGTCATATCGTGGAAAATCCATAGGGAACCCAGCAGACAATGACAGATGAACAAGGGACCTATAACCACAGTCATTCAATCAACACAGGATAGGCCAATGAGACAAGGATTTTCGACACAAGGACCCCTAAGCTCACAACATTAAAGCAGCCTTAATACTCACCCACCACGACTCAGGGAACTGAGCGGAAGAGGGGGCGGAAAGATTGTGAGAGCCGTGGTGGGGGAGACTGTCCGGAGGCATGGCACCCATCAGTAACAACACACTTGGGCCAGGAAGACCAGGCTGAGTACTAGGATATCCAGGATCCCTTGCCACAAGTACTAATACAGACAGCCCACGGAGGAGGATATCCAACTGACCAGGGATGGGGAGGGGGTGAATTGGGGAATTTGGGATAACAACTCATTGTTTGCCCACTAAATAATGTAACTCATTATGGACAATAAATATATATTTAAAAAAACAGCAACAATTTTTGAAATGGAGAGAGGGGGGAAAAAAAGAAGTCTCATGGAAACGGGCACAGTATTTCATGCCTTTAAGCTCTTCAAGATGAAAATTGGGTGGAACTGCACTGGAGGCTTCTCCGGTCTAGGGTGTCAGGGCTCACATCAGCAGTAGTCTTGACAGCAAAGGAAGTCAACAGGCATGTTGAGGTGGTCTGAATGAATCAGGTTGGCAGAAGACTAAGGAAGGGCTGATGAATAGAGAATCAGTTATTGAGAAAGCAACAGCTGGATCAGCTGAAATGGATTGTGCAAGTTGACAGGCAACCTGGAGTCCAAACTGTCATCCTCAGAGAGGTGTTTACACTTGTGTCATGGGGTGACATACCCCATGTCCCCATGAGTCATTCCTGGGAGGATCTAAGCAACAACAAGTATAGGTCTAGCTTAAAAGGAGCAGAGCTAGAAGTAGAATTATAACCCAGAACAAAGGGTGCCTTAGTTACAGAAGGTGTCAAGTCTTACACAAAAGATAATAAGCTGGCAATTTCAAAAGGCTAATAGAGCATAAAGGTAATTTTGGTTCTGGACCTGTAATGTTAAACTCTCCAGGTGCTGTAGCCCATCATTGAGCTTCTAGTAAATCAGGTGTGTAGCTATTATCCTACATGGCTAGGATTATATATTTTGCTAAATAGGCAGGGAGTCAGCTCTTCAGAAGAGAGATCTATTTAGAAGAGCCATTAGGGAAAGAAACTCCTGGATCAGGATACATATGTAATTTTTTGACATAACATTTATAGGTGATATTTAATAGGATCATTATATCTATGTTTGAAAATAATGACTACACTACAGTAGGTGAAGGAATACGGAGTCTGTAGAAGATGAGAAAGCAAATTTTCGTGTGGATGAAAGCTAATTGTGATTTCTAGAAATATGATCATATGGTTTAGGTGAGTTGGAACGTATAAGGAACTATTATTTAAGCCACATTTAAAATATCCTGAATAATTTAAAATCATATTGAAACATCAATGAATTTAAGAATTTAACAAATCTTATTTTAGAGGAACTACTGAAAGTGTGAGCAGTTGAACAAGCTAAAAGCTTTGATTAATCTTAATAATATATTATTGTCAATTGCTTATTTAACCTTAGGAACCCTGAAATTTTGCATAACTAGGTGCAATTTGGACTATTAGAATAAAACTTTTTAAAGTCAAATAAAGTTTCACCTAGCTGGAAACCATATGAAATCAGAGTAATATTTAAGAAATTCTTATACCATAAGTATAGAATCAGGTGTTTAGATATCAATTAGTTATAGGTTTTTGCAGGCTTCACTTAATAAAAGGATGAAACACAAAATATTTGTAAGCCATTTTAATAAACATTGGTAAGAACAGGAAGACAGTATTTAAGAACTCATCATTATAAGTAGAGAAGATGCAAATAAAATAAGAGTTTAATCAATAGAAACAAAATTTTAAATTCTTGTTTATAAGCCATTTTGTAAAGATCAGTAAAAGGATAGCAACATCTAGGAGATACATTATCAACAGATTCAAGCATTGTGAAAACATTATTGAGAGTAGAATCATATTTATCAAAAATAGAATATTTGATTCTAAAAATTTAATAACCTTTATTTCTTCAAAAAATGTATACAGCTTAATCAGGAGTTTAAAATTTTTGATCTAACATTTTGTTGAATCTTTCAATTTTGAAATATAAAAATACATATTATTTCTTTTATATTCCTATCCTTGATCACTGTTTGGGTTAGGAGGAAGTGCTGATATATATCACAAATAAAGGAAATTGGGTCAAACTTTTAATGACTTCCAAGCCTAATGTCAGTTTGGGCATCTATCTTTTCCCCCTTCAAGAGTTGAGACCTCAAATTCATTCAGCATCTGAGTGTTGACTAGATGTTTCTGCTTCAGACTGAAGTCAGATGAAGAGGGCTTTTAGGGTCTCTACTCTTGTTCACTTTTCTTGTTGACTTTTAGACCTTGGAAGACAATTATAAAAGACCCAGGTAGTGGAGTTAGAGTGTTGCAGCACTATTTGAGATGGATTGCTGGATCTATAAAAGTGTCCCATTCTCAGTTACATCAGTCTTTTTTTTTGGTGAAAATTCAGATAAAGCTTTAAAAACCCAAATGGTTTAAATAATCACATCTTTTTATAATGAACACCACAGAAAAAAAGTAATTAGAAACACTTTTAAATGAAAACTTACATGGAATAGTTGGATTATTTTAGATGGAATCATTGCGGGTCTGTGGCTTAGTGGGGGATTTGCAACGTGCATCAACTCCCTGTTTGTCCACAGAGCTGGGTGAACAGAGCCTTGAAATAGCTGTGAGCCGATGAGAGAAATGACTCTCAGGATGCAGTCTGAGAGGACAGATCGTTTATTGTATAGATAAAGGTTGTTTATATAGAGGAAAAGGCAGAGGTAGGGGCATAGGCAGCAAGGGGATTGGTAGGAGCAGGGTAGTCTGTGGACAACTCATGAGTGGATTGGCAGGGGCCAGTAACCTGTGGATGCCTAGTTTGCATAGATAAGTTGGGAGGGGCTTTCTATGTGATTCTAGACATGTATAGAATGGTGACAGCTGCAGAGGAACTGTAACCTTATTTTCCGGGTTTGTTATTACAGCTGGAGTGAGTTTAGACCTTTAATTGCCTGCTTATCTCAGGGCTCGCTGTGGCCTGCCTGGAAGGCTGTATGGTCCAGGATATGCTTGAGATAATCAGAGCCTCAGGCTCCTTTCGACTTCCTTTACAGAAGGATACAGTCCCAGATGCCTTCCGGTCTCAGCAAAACCCTATATCCTCCGTGCCTTTTAGCAGGGTCTCACAGAATCATGACTTTGTTATTACCTGTATTTGGGAATTTATCATGACATGAAGAAATGTTGTTTAGTATAAAGGTGACAAGAGGTAGACTTGGGTGTAAATTCTATTGTCAACTTGATCAGATTTGGAATCCAATTAGTGACACACTTTTGGCTGAGTCTGTGAAGTTGTTTTCAGAAAGGATAGATGGAGTTAAAAAGACCTTTCTACAGAGTAGGTGGCCCTTCTGGTGGTGGGCTATCTATAAAGAATCTACCTGGCAGGCTGGCGATCTGAGCCAGCGGGAAGAACCAGACCTCTTGAGACCCACCCCTCAAGACCTGAGTTCAGACCTATCCTGACTGGCTTGGTACAATAACGGGTCTAGGCCAAGGACAGCACCAGGGACACTGGTGACTCACAGTCACCTGAGGAATGGCAGCTACTGGTCTTGGCACAAAGGCACCTGTACAGGGAGGTGATTCTGGAAATCTACAGCTACCTGTTATCATTGGGATATCATGGGACCAAAGCTGATATAATCTTCAAGTTGAAGCAAGGAGAAGA
This sequence comes from Zapus hudsonius, assembly GCA_004024765.1. Lineage (NCBI taxonomy): Eukaryota > Metazoa > Chordata > Mammalia > Rodentia > Dipodidae > Zapus > Zapus hudsonius. The sequence goes on along the minus strand of PVHP010007767.1, from coordinate 27,232 downwards.
ACCATGGAGAGTAAATGCTAAAATGTCGAACCAGAGCTATGCAGGTGGAGGTCTAGAATAAATGGTGCCAGAAAAATCAAGAGGATCTTGAAAGTGTTCAGAGAAGCCACACTTCTAATGTGTTTAGAAAACACCTGAGCAGAACCCATACTTCTTTAAGAGAAAAACTCCCTAAGAATATCACTCATGGGAAAAGTTAGCTACAAAACTTAGGCTCAAGCAGAAGTCATATAGGATAGAATCTTGATGAATTTCATAGTCATGAGGAATCATATTTTCTGAAACAGTAAAGGAGTCATGACATAGAATAAAAGCTGTGTGTGTAATGAGTATGGGAAAGCTTTTCTTTGTAAATCACAGCACATTATACATCCCAGAATTCACAGGGGAGAGACCATATGAATACACTGAACTCAAAAGAGCTTCAACACCAAGTCAAACCTTAATGCTCATCAGAGACTTCACATAGGAGAAAGGCCATGCTCACATAGAGAAGGTGGGAAAGTCTTCTCCTTTAGGTCATGACTTTGTCCATCAGGAAATTCACTCACACAGGAGGGAAGACCTACAGTTAGAAATCTCAGGTTCTTTTACACACAGAAGTCACTCAGGAGTGAAACCATGTGACTGCAGTGACCGTGGGAAAGCATTTAATCTGAAGTCCCCATTTGTGGTGCACCAGAGAACTCACACAGGAGTGAAACCTAAGTGCAAAACATGTGGAAAGGCCTTCAGGAGTAAGCCTTAGCTCTGGGTTCATTGTTCATGTAAGAATCAATGCAGGAGAGAAAGCTTATCAATGTGGTGACTGTGGGGAAGCCTTTAACATGAAAACACAACTCATAGTTCATCAGGGAGTTCCTACCAGAAACAACCCTCACCAGTGCAGTGAGTGTGGCAAAACCTCTGGCCCGAAGGAGCCTCTCATTGCTCACCTGAGAGCCCATACAGGAGAGAAGCCCTATGGTTACAGTGAGTGCAGAAAGGCTTTTAGCAGAAAGCCGTATCTCACCATACATAGAAGGATACACACTGGAGAGAGACTCTATGAATGCAGCTTGTGAGAGAAAGCCTTCTGTGGAAAATCACAGGTAATTATATGCCAGAAAACTCAATTAAAAAGTGATGCCATATAAATGCAATGAGTGTGAAAAATCCCTTCCCAGGAAGGCATCCCGTCAGATACACCAGAAAACTCCTTGTGAAGAGAAACCTTTTAAGTGTGGTGAATGTAGAAAAGCCTTTCCTCAGAAGTCTTCCTTCAGTGAACATCAGAGAGTTCTTACAGGAGAGAAACCCTGGAGATGCTCTGAATGTGGAAAATCCTTCTGTTGGAATTCAGGGCTTTGTGTACATCAGAAAACACACAGTGATGAAGTGGATGCAAGGCTCTCAGAGAAGGTGGCCAGAGGACAAGCCAGACAGAATTAGAAGCAGGAAATTAAAAAATGTCCTCACAATAAGTATGTTGTATGGGAGACCAGGAGTATTTGTGATGAGTCTGAAAATTCTTTGTTTGTTAGTTGGTTTATTTGTTTGTATTTTTTGAGGTATGGTCTCACTCTATCACAGGATGACCTAGAACTCACCCTGTAGCTCCAGGCTGGCCTTGAACTCACAGTGATCCTCCTACGTCTACCTCCCTTCCGAGTGCTGGGATTAAAGGTGTGAGCCACCATGCCTGGCTGCAGAATCTTTTAGAAGTGAGTCATACAATTCTTTGCAAAGAAAAGAGCAGTTGAAGAATTGAGGAGGAGTGGTTAGTAATCTGATGAATATTTTGTACCATTAATATTAAAACACCTTGTCAGTTAAATAAGCCAGGGAATGTGTCATTTGGATAATTGTCTTCTAGCTTTGGAGTTATGTTTTTTTTGTAAAACAAAGACCACTCATTTATAAATAGTGAATATTTTCATGGGAGAGTAAAAAGATTTGGTCTTTTAATAGGTGAATAGGTGAAGGAACTTAACCCAAGAGTACAGGAATATTTTGTGTGAATTCACCTTGTTAATACTGCATAGCACTTTTTAAGATTTTCACAAATTTTGGCATAACTCACTTTCAAAGAATAAATTACTATTTATATATCTGATAGTTTGTGGCACACATCCCTCAGTATTCTCTGTATTAAATGCTAAATATCATTACTGTCTCTTTCTTAGCAGTATAACAAACCTTGCGCATTTTAAATAGAACAATAAGGTTCTGCAAGTAAGTTTGCTTGCTCAGCAGTCTGTAGATCTGGCCCGTATCACCACTGTGAGCTTCACTTGCCCTTCACATGAACACTGTGAGCACGTGCCCTGTGTTAGCTGGTTAGTGTCTTTTCGCTCCTGGTGCCGAGAACTCCCCGTTTTCTCCGGAAAAGACCTTGTTAGCTCTGTTTCCTTGTCCTGTCTTCAGGTTGTCCTCCCAGGTGTCCATGAGGCATAGGTAGGCACTGTCCCTGTTGTGCAATGATGGAAACTGGTTTTCCTGGATTTGGAGTCTTTAATTCAATCTTACATAAACCAGAACAAAATATGAGAACTCATTTATTTATTTATTTATTGAATAAAGTATGCAATACACACACAAAAAAAGATTCTCTAAGAGAACGTGGAGCCTCTTGCCTGGCAACTCCAGTAGCTGTTTACTGGTTTATGCATGTATCCTGTTGTTCCTACACTGTTATCCAGCTTCCTTAGCCTTTCACTGTGACTAAAGACCGGTGGCTCTCTGGGGATCCTCCAGGACCTCAGAGCCAGGTTAGAATACTTAGGTATCCAGCCATCTGCACGAATATACCAACTTCTGTGACTCTCCAGCCTTCAGTTACTGTTGGATTCACAGTCCTTATCCTGTAATGTAGCAAGTAAATCCCCTTTTAAACATGTATATATACTATTGGTTCTCTTCCTCTAGAGAACTCTCGCTAATACAATAGAAAGCACGCAAAAAAAAATGCTAGCGTATTGTAAACAGCAAATGAGAAGTCCCAGGTCATGTACAAGGCAGGTGTATCAGAATAAAGCTGATTTTTCAATGGAAACGCTGAAAGCCAGAATGATGTGTTTTAAGTGTGGATTTTTCTAGCTGCCACACCAGACTACTCTACTCAACAAAACTATGTGTCATAATTGAAGGAGAATGACAAACTTCCCATAATAAGAGAAGGTCAAAGGAATTCATGACCAGTAATCCAGCTCTACGGAGTATAATGGAAGGAAGATTTTAGATAGAAGAAAATAAACTTTTAAGAATTAAAATCGCTAATTATCAAATATGCATCAGCAGAAAAAATGTGTATAATAAGAAACATGATGACTTTCTTGTTAACATCATTCTCTTGGACTTTTACACAATACAAGAAAATGTTTATAATATATCTTCACTATAAAGCAGGCTGTGAAATTGTTACAATATTCTAAGTTATCAAATTCATGTGAGATTTTCTCTGAATATTTTTAACATTAATAAGAAACATGATGACTTTCTTGTTAAAATCGTTCCCTTGGGCTTTTATACAATACAAGAAAATGTTTATAATACATCTTCACTAAAAAGCAGGCTGTGAAATTGTTACAATACCCTAAGTTATCAAATTCATGTGTGATTTTTCTCTGCATATTTTTAACACAGATTAATTAAAATATATGTATATGTTTCTGCTTTCCAATTATAAAAGACATAAAGGAATGCTTTGTGTTGAGTAAGTTCCTTTACTTTGGTATTTCTTACACAACCTTTAGTTAGAAAAATGAGAATATTAAAGCTGTCAGTATATGTAAAGTACATTTGGAATCACGAAAATAACTGGGTTTTAAAAAAGAAAAGACTCAACAAAGGTTCCCATACCTTTTTAATGATCTTATGACCTTTCTTCAGAAACTATCAAGGCAAATGTGTGTGTGTGTGTGTGTGTGTGTGTGTGTGTGTGTGTGTGTCCTATCCTGGTTAAAGGTTTAAATATTGTACAATGATTAGGAAAAAGAAATTGCCACTGGCAGACTAGCAGCTTCGTTATTTAAGTACTTAGATTAAGTAGAAATTGGATACTCCATTTTCAGTGGAACTTCTCTTTAGGGTAGGCTCTTGTTAGCAAATCAAAGCTGCGACAATTCACACATATAAGTGAAAGTCAAGTTTATCACTATTTAATCAAGTCAAATAGGTACACTAATCTGAGGAGAACTCAGATTCAAAGGAAAGACCTTTATTAGTTCAGCTAAAAAATAAGCTGATTCTGGTGCCAAAATAGTGTTTGTCTCTTTAGAAAAGCTGAAACTCTTTAGAGCTTATGCTTTCATTACAGGTGACAATAAAGCTATCTTTTTTCCATCATTTTTCACAAATCATACCAGAAAATCTATAGTGAATTTGTTTTATTTAAACACTTTAAAATTTTACATGCTATTTTCTCCAAAGTATATATTAAGTTTGTTTTTCACTTATGCATGTGAATATATGTATAGTTTACAAATAATCATTATAAAAGTTAGAGCCATTAAGGAGGTAAGCTTTTATGTTTCTTGTTCAAAATAAGGAGCTGATGCATAGCCAGCAGGGAGTCAGAAAGACCAGGCCCACTCAGCACAAGACTCTGTGTCTGCTGAGCTCAAGCTTGGTGTACTCTCCTCCCAACCCATCTGTTTATGGGCTCAGAGCCAGGACAAGCCTAGATGGCACAGGCTCCTGCCCCTGGTGAGCTCAAGCTCTTGTCCCCTCTCCCTGAAGCCTAGTCACATGTAGCCAACCTAGAGGCATCTTGGCAACCCAGTAAGTTTCTGGTTGCCTCCTCCCTCTCCCAAACCTAGATATGTGTCTGTTATGGGAGCAGCCACAGCTCCAACTGACCCTGTGCACCCCTCTCCTCTCCCTTTTAGCAGCTGTTGCTACATTACAACACAAAAGGATTAACTCCAGATGCCAATCCCAAGCAAACCAAGCAGCACAAGAAGCCAAGGACAGATATCCCCGCCACAAATGTGTAGTCCCATAGTTGAAACCTCCAAGAAGGGATGCTTTCATTGTCCTTTGGCTAAAAGGATATTACATCTATCAAAAAGCCTTCTAAATGTATATGTTTAGTCACTTTGATTCTCAGTTTGGGTTAGAACAACTTCTCCAAACAGATGGTAACCAGTATCAAAGAGACCCAGGACTCATCAAAATGACAAAAAGAAAAACACTCCTTTCTCCTGCCTTTGGTCTGACTTCCAAGTAATCATGTACACTCAATGGGGACACTTTCTTACTGCCTCTATTTAAGGACTACAAAGTTATAAACTTCTTTCAATATTGTGCCTGAGCAACAAAAATAGATATTTCATGTGCTAATGAACTACAAGTACAAATTAGAAATAAATGGGAGAAGTGAGAAAGAAAGCCAGGGTAAATTCAGTTTATTAAAGCAAATCCTGTTGTAGAGGAGATTCTAGGAACCTTTGCATTCATTTCTATTGATAAGGAAAAATAGAAACAGATTTTTCCCCTTCTTTTGTGATGGGTGTTTGTAGTATGCGTGGTGTGTGCATGTGCCTGTGGACATGAGTGCAGAAGCCAGAAGAGGTCTTTTCCCACCTTATTTTCTATTTACTTAAGAACAAGCCTCTACCTCTGATGCAGTTCATAACCCCCTGACATCTGGACAGATCCAGAATGCACACTGAGAAAGGACCCCAGTGGATAGGGGACAGAGAGGAGGGGAATGGGGACACCTTCACAAGATTTGCTCATATAATGTATATACTTATTCATAATAAAGATATTTTAATAAAGATACCATATTAAAAAAGAACAAGCCTCTCTCTGTACCTGTAGCTTGTTCTATTTTCAGTTAGACTGGCTGACCACTGAGCCCCAGTAATCATACTATCTTCAATCCCTCCCCTACAGTTTAGGGGGAAGCTCTCTTCCTTTCGAGGGAAGAAAAACCTGTTTCCTGTTTTCTATTTTCTAAACCAGTGTTATCAAACAGAGCTGTGAGGTAATAAGTTTTATTAAAATATATAAGGAGCCAGAAAAGAGGAATAAATAGGAAAAAATAAAATCAATTAAAAATTCAAAGAAAATTTGAAACAAGAAAGAAGTTATGGGCTGGAGAGATGGTTCAGCGGTTAAGGCACTTGCCTCCAGTGCCTAAGGCCCCCGGTTCAATTCCCCAGGACCCACATAAGCCAGACCCACCTTGTGGCCCTGGTGTGCTCTCTCTCTCTCTCTCTCTCTCTCTCTCTCTCTCTTCCTCTCTCTTCTCATTGAAAATGAATAAATAAAATATTAAAAAAAGAAAGCAGTTATTTGTAATATTAAAAATCATTTTATCCTACGAGAGGGAATTCATGCTGTTAAACAGCATGATGTGCTGTTAAACTTCCTTCTCAATCTCTGTGCTTTTACCCACACATTTGTGCTGCTCTCAGCCTTGGGCAGTAGAGCATGCTATTTGGTGTGGGCTGTGGTTAATGCATAGTCTCATAACTGGTTTAAGTACTGAAAACAGGTGACTGCTGAGTGCTCAGTACTCTATGGAACATCTATATCATTCTCCCCCATGACTCAGGAAATATTGAAGAGAAAAGAAAGAATTTAAGGTCTGGATGAGGTCCCTAATGCCCCAAAACATTACAGGATATTACTAAGGCTCTTGATTGCCCACCAGAAATAGATGGTAGGACCTGATCGTTGGAGACCTCACACACTTGTGCTCCAAGTCACTGAGAAATTAAGTTAGAGCTAATCTGGAAACCTCCTCCCTGTTAACTAGCTGTCAGGATACTGGAAGAAGAAAAGTCCTCAATGGCCTTAACCAGCAGTGGACACTGCAAACCCAAAAGCTGGGCAGCCAGGCCAAACATGCCAAGTGGTGCAATGTTCGCATGTCTGTTATGAAGGAAACCAGCTGCTTTCTGAGTCCACAGGAGGGGATTCATTCCTGGTACTGAAAACCTAGTCAAAAGTCTATGGCAGGGGAGGTCATAAGAAGTGGGGGGAGGGGGGAACTGCTACTGTTGTGTGGCTAAATGCATGTATTATGGCCACCAAACTGCCCTCTAAACACTTACGCCTATGTCCATATATTAAATGTACTCTTATGTTTGGTTAAAGAAGCTTCACATTTCAGATGGCCGTGACCACTGGGGTGACTGAAAATTCACCAGAATGCAGAGAAGAGACAGTGGAGTGTTGAGCACTGAGACATCGACATCATCACACCCTCTGTAGCTCAGGGGCCATTGCAGAAGAGGTGGCAGAAAGAATCAAGGAAGGGGAGGACTACTTACAATGCTATCTTCTAGACACAAAGTGTCCTTCATATTCATGACTTCACAGTGTCTGATGTAACCTATGCAAAACCTGTAAAAAGGAAGGACAAAAATGATGACATCAAAATAGAAGAGAGACAAGTTGGAATGAATGGAATCAATAGTGGGGAGATTTGGGAAGGGATTATGATCATGCTATATTATCTACATTTATAGAAGTTTCAATAAAAATTTTATAAAAAGAATGAAAGAGCTTTCAGATGGAAGGGAGGCTTTGGCAGTCTTTCACCTGACATGACATGGCCATTATACTCATGGACTCATGCCAGCTATGGTTGCCTGTGCAAGACAAGGTAGAACCACTCACTCCCTGTCATGGATGAGGCAGGGGCTCATAAGTTCATACCCTTCCCTGAGAAAAGAACTGGGTGTAGAGATAGGGGAGTCTTTCTGTTCAGGGATGCATCCACTAGTATGTGGCGAGAAAAAGGGGGAAGTGGGGATTTGTATGATCAAATTATAATGTACATATATATGCGATCATCAATGAACAAGTTTTTTAAAGAGGAATTTCACTCAAGCCTTATAATGGAAGAAAGAAAAGTCTGGCCAGCCTAGACAGAAAAATGCGGTTTGGCACTAAGACATTTGTCTTTGCTTTTGGAATTCACACAATTTAAGATTTTGAAACAATGCATGTCAATTACTTAAAATTAAGCAAGGGCTATTTAGGCCATAGATAAGATTTATAGATTGTGTAAAAATGAAAAACCACTTGACTCATTCAATAAGTATATTCAGTGTGTCAGAGCTTTAGGATTTATTTGTGAACCAGACAGCGCCTACCTCCATATCCGGATCCCTTTAGTTATACTGTTTCACTGAACAGAGAAAATAAACATTGTTTTATTCTGCATTCTTGCTTGTAACACAATACCATAGACTAGGAAAGTTATCAATAAATAGTGTCATGGTTCTTGTACAAGACCAACGAGGGTGTCTGTCGTGCAAGAGATAGCAAGAGTGTGAATGTGCCTATGTCTCATGGCCTAATCTAATCCTTGATCACACACCCCATAGGTCATACTTCTAAACCCCAGATTAAACTGGATTAAGTTTCCACACTCTATTTTTTAATTTCCTTTATTATAATATCTAATGGTTTCCTAATGCATATGGATCACTGTAATCTAAATGTTTTCTGACTGTAGACTTTTTTTAATTGTCCATAATGAGTTTCATTAGTTAGTGGGCAAACAATGAGTTGTTATCCCCAATTAACCAATGCTCCCCCTCCCCATCCCCAGTCATCTGGATATCCTCCTCCGTGGGCCGTCTGGATCAGTCCTTGTGGCAGGGGACCATGGATAGCCTAGTACTCAGCCTGGTTCTCCTGGCCCAAGTGTGTTGTTACTGAGGGGTGCCATGCCTCTGGATAGTCTCCCCCACCAGGGCTCTCACAATCTTTCCACCCCCTCTTTCACTCAATTCCCTGAGTTGTGGTGGGTGAGTATTAAAGCTGCTTTAATGTTGAGAATTTAGGGGTCTTTGTGTCGAAAATCATTGGTTTTTGTCTCACTGGCTTATCCTGTGTTGATTGAATGGCTGTAGCTGTGGGTCCCTTTTTCATCCTGTCATTCTCTGCTGGGTTCCATATGGATCCTCTGCCCTTACCCTCCCGCGGGTCATCACAGCGAGCCTAGGAGGAGGGATGAGAATGGGTGGGAACAAGAGACATGAGAGATGGAGCAAGACGGAATTCCGATCAAACTCATTTTAATACAAGCAGGCAAAGCCTTAAATACGGGGGAGCCAGGCGGAGCAAGGTGGTTGCTGGGAATTAGCAACCTTGTTGCTAGTTGACTCCGTCACAGCAGGGGTCATGATCTCTAGGAGAAAGGCCTGCAGGCCGAAGAGAGGTTTGGCAAAGATAGGAATTTAGCGTATTTTAGTAGGAGGAAGAGCAGAGACCTTCAGAACAAATATTGACGCATCTTAAGGCTTGAACGGCTCTCCACAATCCTTCACGATATGACTGTGGTGGCTCATCTCTTGCCAGGATCTCAGCAATCTGCCTATGGTCTGTTGGTAGGGTTATATGGGCCACAGCTCTCTCCCTGCATCCTGAAAAATACAAACACAATCTCCATCGGAGAGTGAGATCAGTATAGGTTAACAAATATACACCATTCTCGATTACCTAGCTTCTATTTTTAGTAGTCTCCCGTTCAGTCGCTCGCATAGTGCATCTTTTCTTGGGAGCCCAAGAGTCCGGGATCTGGTGCATATCGCCCTGAATCCCCAGTTCCAATCAAGGGTTCCCCGTCACTGAGTTGAATATTTGTCCAAATTTAATAGCTGTTGATTGTCTCCCCCAGGCCCAGACTCCTCCATTGCACAAGTGCTCCTTTCTTGGTTCGTTGTTCTCTCCCAATAGGAGGTATGGTCAGCCTACTCAAATTTCCATACTCTTAATCTCTCTCTGTGGGGATTAAATCTCTACATACATATTGGAGACAGGAGGAAAATTATATTCAAACTCTAACAAACTTTCAAATCAGTACTGAAGTTTGGGCACTAGACTTATACCCTAAAAAATAAGAGATCAACATGACTAAGTGCAGAAAGAAAATAATCAGTTCTTGGAAAGAGTCACATGTAAATCTCAGTGAATTTATGAAAACACTGAGGAAGTGATGAGAGTTTAAATGGGCCATGAAGTGTTTGTTAAGGTTTTTATTCCCACAGGAATCAATTGTACAATCATAAGCACTTGTAAAAGTTACAGAGCAGTTACAGCAACAAGAAATCACATAATAGAAAATGCCTAGGAACAGAAGCATTAGATGATTCTCAATTGTTTTGCATTTTAAGATAGATCAACCTTCTTCTACGCATTCTATCCAGCAATTGCCTGTCTCCTAGAAACATCAATGATCCTTGTTGCTTCTTTCCACTCTTCTCTATCTGCCCCAATCCACTGGATGCTACTGAACTCCACAGGTCGGTTCTTGACGTTGGTTACAGGTCCTATGTATATTTATAGTATACATTATTTCTATCTTTCTTTTTGAATTTCAGATTGGGAAACATGCCTACTTTACAATTTTCTTCTTTGGTTTCTTTCTTTTGCCTTCTCGCATCAGATACCTCGGCAGTGTTCTCAGCTCTGTTTTCGTCAGTACCTATTCTCTCTAATATTTGTTCTCTCTAATGTCATACAAGTTAGAAACCCCCTTTTATTCAACTTAGTAATCAACCTTTTTTGCACAAAAATCACTGAATTGAATGGTTATAGGCCATCCTGTGAAATACTTCAATCTGTACCTTTCCAATCTGTAGCACTTTCCAAGATCAGACAAAATCAGGCGTGTTCAGGATGGTATGGTCGTAGACTCCTAAAGCACTTTCTATAAATTATTTTCACAATGTAGTTACTGTATATGGTCTTCCTCTGAGCTCTATCTAGAAGCTCACCCTAAGTACCTTGAATTCCTAGAATATGTTCAATATTCATTCTTTCTTTTCTGAATAAACGAATCGGTGTGTCAACTTGGGCAGCATCTTTCCCATTTTCAAAGCTTCAGTTACTGTGTATATTCCTCAGTGATTATACTGTCTTACCAACCACTGATGCCCTTGTGCTTTTTGAAAGTCCTATTAGACTTCCTGTTGTCCATCCTGTGCAGTATCCTAGCTTTCTCAAGGATGGTCAGAATGTTAGTTCTTTGACAGGGTATCTTGTGCTTGAGAGACATTAAGTATTGTAGAGTAGATGCCTGCCTGCATATCTACCTCTCCTTGATTCAATCCTCGGATGTTTGAGGGCCAGAACATAATAATGTTCTTTGTATTGGAAGTGCCTGGAACAAAGCTACAGGCCTCTGCACAAATTTATTAACCAACAGAATTCAATGGACTCCTGCTTGTGGAGATCTCTTTGGAAATTTTGTTCTCTAACAATTTTTCTTCAGCATTCCTGTAAGCCATTTAGTTTTCTGCTGTATTGAGAATTAACAACATTAAATGCAGTTTCCACTGTTTTTCATTTTCTTGCTGATTTCTTTTTCTGTTTTTTTATATAATAATCTCACAGGGCTGTTGAAGATCCAATTAAAATATAAACTATTCTTTTCAAGGTTCTGCTCGGTGAATTTTCAAATGATCACATCTAATAATAAAAGGGAAAGTACTGAGTGATAATGCAAAAGACACTGGAAAAGCTGAAAATGTTGACATTGAGGAAAAAGATAATATCTGAGCATGTATTATTAGCTTATTTATTTTAAAAATCAACTGTGGAACATGCTAAGCATATTCATATTAAACATGCATGCAATTTGGATTTGATACATTATATTGAAGAACTGATTAAAATATGATTTTGGGAGTGTTGTGTGTATCTAATTTGTGTGTGTGTGTGTGTGTGTGTGTGTGTGTGTGTGTGTAAAATCACAGAACATAACTTTCACTTAATCAAACTTTGTAAAAAATCTAAAAGGATAAAACCATGAAAATCATAATTATTAAAGAGTGATTTCAGGAAAGACTAGTAGACTATTGGACTAAAACAGACAAGTAGGGACTGGGATGATGTCTCAGCAGTTGACGGTGCTTGCTTTCAACGTTTCCCAGCCTACATTCAATTCATAAGTCACTCATGGAAGCTCTGCCTGGTGTTTCCAGTGACATTGAGGCTCTGACACATGTGTGCACATAAATAAATTAAAATTTAAGAAAAGAATTCAGACAAATAGAAAAAATGCACTGATTAGAAAGAATAAGGCCAAAGGTTGATGTGTATGTAGTCAGGAAGCATGAAGTCATCAGAATGGACTAAATGAATTAACCTACATGTAAGCATGTAACAGGATATGGGACAGAGCTGTGAGCACTCCAGTGAATGGACACACAGCTCTGATGCCACAACCACACTGCTTGAAATGTGCTTTTATGTTAGAAGGAAATAATTCCATACATAGCATTTCAACATTTGAATTTTAAAATGTTACTGATTCAGAAAGACAAATTTGTGAGCAAGACTTGTAAGAAAAAGAAGGAGGTGGAGCTACCTAGCTCTCAGATGCCTGTGTGTGAGGTCAGAGAGCCTCGGGGTCTTCTTCATTACTCTTCTGCTTTGTTCCTTGAGACAGAGTCTCTCACTGAACCCAGAACTGCCATTTTGTTTGCCAGACTGTCTGACCACCGAACTCCAGCAATTCCTCTGTCTTGTCCCCCTTAGCACTGGGGTTACAAGCCATGTGTGGCCACACCCAACATTGAACCCAGTCCTCTTGGTTGAACAGCAATAACTCTTACCCACTTTTATAATTTTCTTGGATTTAAACCTCAGAACAGGATTATAATTGCCATATTCTTTTAACTATATTAGGGACAATAATAATGGCCAAAGTCATACCATACGTTTAAGCTCTGTAATTGGACTCATCTGATTTTAAGTACAGTTTTTGAGTTATTAATGGAGAATATCCCAAAGTCAAAATTATGGATCAGTGTACATACTACACCAGTCACCAGTGATGAGAATTCCTCTCTGCCTCAATACCTCTTCTAATTGTCATGGGTCACTTTTTTATACTAATGCCTCTAATTTCAAAGCTAAGGCAGGAGTATTGCCATAAGCTGGAGCCTAACCTGGTCTGCACAGTGAGTTATAGACTAGCCAGGAGAGTATAGTGATGAGTCACTGTCTTGAAGGAAAGAGGAAAGAGAAAGAGAGGATGGAGAGAGAGAGAAGAGAGGGAGGGATAAAGGGAGGAAGGAGGAAGACCGTTTTGTGATATTCAAATTGTTCTGCTGTTCTTCTGTCACATTTCATGATAAATGTAATAAAATAAAGCATATTTCTCACATTATCAGAGAGTAAAGAAATAAAGGTTCGGTAGGCAGCCTAAGTTGTTCTATTTTGAAAACAGCCTTTTAAATGTAGATATCAATAAGCATTTTGAAAGCAGCCAGCTCTGCAATACTGCCCTCTATTAACAGACTTCATTTTATCTGTTATTTTGTTGAATAACATAACAAAAGTACTCATCAATTCTCAATTTTTAAAATTGACCAAATTTGGCACGATCTGTTTACTGGAGAAAAAGCGAGTTTGGTATGAGAAAACATTAGTATAAATTGAGAGATCTCTAAGTAGGAAACAGTTCCCAAAAGAATTATTTTAACTAGGAATCAAATTCATAGGTCAATGTTGAGTGTGCTTGTGAAATACCATTAATCAAATTATGCAACTAAATACATACTCTCCTCTCACAGAATTGTCGTTTAGAGCATTGTAGAAACCAAAGCTTTACTCCTACAAAATATGAATGAGTCCATCAATACCAACACACAATATCCAGCCCTTCTGGTGCAATTTAATATTCTCATTCGCTTAAAGGGGCATTGGAAGCACATTACTCTTCATGGTTAAATACAGTCCATGCTGTCCAGTGGTAAGAACATTCCGGATGATTGGGAGAGTCACAGTAGGAGTTCTAGTCTTGGATGTTAACAATGTCACCTTCTGAGCTCCATAATTTAGAATACTTTAGCACAGACAATGCAATGTTCTTCCTGTATTGGTTTAAGTAACACTCTCAGAGTAGTATTAATTGAAGCCCTATAGGTCTGACCAGTAGCATTTTATCTAAATATCTATTTTCTAGTGGTGTAGGTACCACCTGCCTTTTGGCAAGCATTATCACAGATCACTATCAAGGACTTGGTAAATTAGCATAATGAATGGGAGGGAAAACTGCTGAAAATCTGTGACTAGATCATATATATTCAAAATAGAGTGCTTGTAATAAAATTAAAACAAATAGGTTCAGTAAAGTAAATTACACCTCTCTAAATCCTGAAAAGAGTAGGAGAATCTACTAAGGCCTTTATTTCTTAGAAGGTGTTCAAATTGACTCCATAATATTTTGGGGTCTAGCCTTTTAGTTTCTCATTGCCTGATGCTGATTATAAACCTGAATTCTGCGATTAGAATATTGTCCCAATGACACATTTAGAATTTGTCAGATTGAGTAAAGATTTCATGCTAGGTCCTGTTAGACTACACAAAAGAACACGGAGTTGGGAATTTATCATGCATACAAAATGGATTGTATATGTTGTTTTAGGTCTGCCTGTTAACAAATATCTGTTTAATGGAGGTCTATGTGGATGGCAGCATTTGATGTGAGACTTTCTTTGGAAGGTGAGGTCACTGTAGATGTGAGTATCCCCTTCTGCATGGAAGTTATAAAAGTTGTTGTCAGAGGTTTCCAGAACCAGGTCTCTGAAAAAGGCATGCTGACCTACATAAGGCTTTCCGTGTGCCTGGCCTCATTTCTCTGGAGTGTTACAGGCGCTGCCTGCTCACAGATGTCAGCAAAGGCAGATAAGGAAGGAAAGAAAGAAAAGAAGAAAGAAGGAAGGAGGGAAGAGAGGAGAGGGAGAGATAGAGACAGAGAAAGAAGAAAGAGAGAGAGAGAGAGGGAGGGAGGGAAGGAAAGAGAGAGAGAGAGAGAGAGAGAGAGAGAGGGAGAGAGAGAACCCAATGAGTTCTTTCAGAAATGGGCTTCCTCACCATGTGGCTTACTTCCACCACAATCATGTCAGTAGCATATGTAGGCATGTGAAGCATTAAATTCCATTAGGACCTGGAACTGGTTCTCAAAAGCTTTGGCACAATTATATTAGAGACTACACTTACTTTGCTCAACATTTTGCTTGATATCTACGACAACATCTACTACTCAAAGATTGATTAAATGGCAGAGAATGTACCTGTGCTGTACCAGGATTCTAACCCGCTACATTACATTTCTCTGGCTTTTGCTGCCACATTCAGTAACAATTTGTTAGAATTGGACAGCTAGTGGTATTTTATGATGCATGTTTTTACAAAAGTAATATAAATTTTTAAAAAGGTTTTAAACAAAACTAAAACTAAGATAAGGAATTTTAAAATAACTTAAAATTCCCTAAATCAGGACAATCTGAGCATTTTCTTAAATGAATAAATTTATAAAATCATTAAAAAATAAATTTAAAGCATAAATTTATAAAATTTCACATACACACGTTTATAGCACATATCTGATGAAATTGTATTCATCTAAATGTCTCCCCCAGATGAATAAATGTATAAAATGTGAGTTAAAGAGGTACATTATTTTGTCTAGATATTATTAGTATGTGAATATAAAAAATACAATTAATATCAAAGATATTCTTCCTTTATACATTTGCTGCATATCTTTCTTCAACAAATTTACTTTGTATATTTCTGTGTTAGTAAGTCTGATTTATGCATCATACTTTTTTTAAACCAACAAACAATTCAATTTGTTTTTATTTGTTCATTGTTTTGGTTTAAGGCATGCACTATTTTCTTTGCATAATATTTTTTTAAAATATTATTTTATCTTTGTTGACAATTTTTATATTTGTGTATATTATATTTTGATCATAATCCCCTCTCATTACTTTCATTTGTTCCTCTTCTCCATTCACATGACACTAAACCGATTTAGTCTCTCTTCTATTTCTACATCTTTTTTTTTCTTGTATAGTTATGTGACTTATTGAGTTTAATTTAGCATTATCTGCGTGAGCATGGGTGGGGGACCAGAGCATGTTCAACTTACCAGAGGCTACACCACTGCTGAAAATATCTCCTGCTCTCCCAGAAAACATCAATCACCAATAATTCCTTGGAGGGTGGGGAGCTTATTCTCTCATCCACCATCTGTGATGATACGTCGATGGGACCAATATTGTGCTGGTCTTGTGCAGGTAAGGTCATGAATGCAGCAGCCATTTGTGTCCAGAAAATAGCAGTCCACAGTATTCCTCCCCATCTTATAGCTCTTCTTTCTTTCTGCCTCTCATGGACAACATTTCCTGATCCCTGGAGGGAATGGTAAAGATGTTTTCTTTTAGAATTTAGCATTCAGCATTCCACAGTCACGTATTCTCCAAACTTGGATGAGTTTCGCATCTCCTCAGTAGTCACCACCACCTGCAATAAGAAGTTTCTCTAACCAAAGGTGAGGGCAGCACTAATCTATGGGAATAAACGTAAGTATTCAAGAGGTCCATTTGATGGGCACAACATATCTATTTAACCAAACAGTAGTAGTTTACCTCATAGAGCCTATGAACTCCCCAGCCATCGGCTTTTGATTTCATTACCAGGTATGTATTCCTTCCTGGAGAGTAAGCCTCAAATCAAATCAGAGAGCAGTTGGTTACACCCCAAAACAGGCATGCCACTATTGCACCAGTGCGTATACCTTGTCTGCCTAGTTGATTGTGTATCTCACTGGGTGTACAGCTGGGTGAGATTGTTGATGACTTTCTACCTCATGAGCCTGGCAGAGCACCTAGCATCACTATGACAGCTAGCCAGTAGCAAGGAGGCTTCCAGCTCAGTTCCAGCTTGACTTCTCAGTGTTCTGCAACTGAACTATGTGGTATCTTCAGCAATACGGTCTTACATCTAGCTCTGGTGAACAACCAAGAGCAATAGCAATAGCTTGTCTTATTTGGTGTTGGGGGGTCGCTGATCCCTGGCCCCCTGCAGGTAGCCCAAGTCTCACTGGCCAGCAGGAGAAAGGGCTCTATCAGGGAGAGGTGAGGTGAAAGATCAGACAGACACACACAACCTGGAGAAGTGTCGGGCAAATCTCATTTTATTTGAGCACCCAAAACCCTTTTATAACCCAAGGCTGCATTGTTCAGCCTATTTCTCTCAAGCAATAAGATTCAAACTTTTTGGCAAGAGCCAATCAGCAGAGTACAGCATAGCAAAGTATGCCTCCCTAGGGCGCATTGTTTTACAGCCAATCAGCAGGGTAGTTGGTTACATCGCCAGTAAAGCGAAACTTAACAAGCAGGAACAAAGCTTATCAGCTACACAGAATTCAGCAAGCAGGAACAAGGCTTATCAGCCTCTGCCTCCCAAGTGCTGGGATTAAAGGCATGTGCCACCACGCCCAGCTTTATTCCATATTCTAAAATTTAGTTTAAAGTTGCTCAGTTAGGCTGGGGCCCAAAAGTTTGGTTCGCCTTGGGGAACTCCCTTTCCAACAACTCACTGGAAAGTATCACAAATGTGGCATTAGTATTTTCTTCTAATAACCTATGGCTTCTTGAGTCCATTCTTCTAATGACAGACCTGTCTGATGACCCAACCTTCAAGGTGTGGATGGATTATAGCTTGTCCTATGAATTTCAAACATAATATTCATATTTATGCAATGTATGAGTAAAGTACAGACATCTTCCCACTGAAGCAAAAAAAAAATCATGTCAAAACTGGCATATAAATCCAAACAATCTGACTGTAGAGCATATACGTTTAGTTCCTTCTAGGATCTAACATAACATCTTGTGCATAGAAGTCACTCCATAAATTTAAAAAACTAAACATCAAGAAAATAAACAACTCACTTAAAAAATGGCCTATGGAACTCAATGGATTTCTGAAAAGAAGAAATGCAAGTGGTAATAAATATATTAAAATGTGTTTAATATCTTTGTCCTGCTGAGAAATACAAATTAAAACTATTGTCAGATTCAGGAGATGGAGGTGAAGAGAGGATAGGAGGAGGGTTAATCCAAATTTAAGACATATATAAGTCATATGGAAACCAAGTTCATTTGCTAGTGAGATGTATGTTAATGAAAGAGAGGCTGATAATGTGGTACCTAGAGTCATAAATTGTTATTAGAAAAATTTCCATGTCAGGGGTGAGATAACTTCCAGTGAATCGTTGGCCAGAGAGGCCCCTGATGGCCCAAAACATAGGCTATTGTAGGGACTTCAAGCCTGGTACTAAAAACAAAATCAAAATCCCATGACTGAGAAAATCATAGGCCTCAGGGGAGAACCTTGTCATTTTGCTAAATGAATGTGTTGTCAAACTGCCTTTTAAATATTTGTCTTTATACCTACCGATCAGTTCTACTCTCATCCCTGTTCACAAAAATATTTTTTTCTCTTTTTTTTTTTTCATCAGTGGAAAGCAGTTGATATAGAGTCTCATAACTGGTCAAAGTCCTGAAAATAAGTGACTGATGAGCACTCAGCCTTACATCATTGCCTCCCGGGCTCAGGGATCATTGCATAGCAGAACAGAAATAATGTAAGAGACAGAGGATGGAGAGGAGCATTGTGGAACTCTGTTTCCAGACATGACAAGTCTATTGCACTCACAAACTCACAGAAGTCGTGGTCAGCTGCCCAAGACCTGCACATAATGGGGCCAGTCAGCATTCTGCTTTAGATAAGAAAGAGGCTTGTGGAGCCCTCTCCCCTCCTTGAAGAGGTAATAACAATTAATAGTGGCTGGAGGTGTGGGAGTCATTCTCTTCTGTGGTCACTGGTAGTGGTAGGAAGAAGTAGGAGTACAGCTGGCTTGGGGGAGGGAGGGCTTGAGGGGTGGTAATGTGAGAGGTATATGATTAAAATTCAACATATATGTATGAAAATGCCAAAATACCACATATTTTAAAAGGTGAGGAGCAGGTAGTATATGAAGTTAAACACAGATTTATTATCAGACATTTAAATTAAGCACAGTGTTGGGTAAAAGTATGCTGGATTATAATTTATATCTCAGTATCTTTTTTTTTTTGCTTATTCATTTATAGCTACCTAGTAAGTAAGGGATAAATACAAGCATATGTATAATACAGTAAGTACACATAAGACTCCTCAGAGGTACTCCAGCCATGTTTTCATAAAGGTTCATATAGTCTGCAAGGGAAACAGTCCAAGCGATTCGCAAGCTCTGAGACCTTTAGGCACAGCCTTCCATGTCCCCTTTAACGCCACAGACAATGTGCCTTGATTTCAGAGTGGAACAGGACAGGTAACAGTGGAGCTTTTGGTCCCATAGCCACCCATGCTGTGCAACTAACTACCCAACGTGCAAGTCATCAACCCACGCATTCCTGTCCTGGTCCTCCAAGGCCACTAGCGCACATCATAAATCACTAACTAGGATGCATCTCATCAATATCTTATGTGAGTATCACTGTGGGTCTTGGGGGCACTCCCAATGATAAGTATATGTTGTTTTCTCCTCGGGGCAGCCGTTGGCCACCACAGAGGGAAAACAGAGAAGCGGTGGGAGCCAAAGCAAGCTGTCCGCTGTCAGCTGTCTCAGGGCTGGGGTCCACAGAGCTGGGGGGATGGCGCAGGGGGGTCTGGCGGGACACAGAGGTGAGCAGATGTGTATTGTATATCCACGTGGTTCTTTATTCAATTGGGGGAACTTACATTTTATAGGAAAAGGGGGTCAGGGGGATGGGGAATGGGGAAGAGAAAAGGAGATTGGTTGATGGGGATGGGGAGTTGGCAGCCTGCACTGGGATAGGTGGGTATGGATGACCTGAGAATACCTCATTTGGGGGCCTGAGTGGTGGGAAATACGTGATGCTAGCCACGGTCAGTGGGGATGGGTACAAGGAAGTTTTTCTGATACCCAATGCCAGTCATACTGAGATGAAATGCTGGTTTCTGTGGCTAGCCCATGAGGGTTGGGAGTCAGGGTAGATGGAGCCGGAAAACACCTACCGAATTATCGGGGTTTCATCACTTAACCCTTTGTTCTCTGTGCCCTCAGTAGCAGCGCCAACAGGCAGTGCCCAACAAGTATAGAATTCCTTGAGCCAGCCATAAAGTCAGACAATCATCAACTCACATAGAATACTGTCTTAATAGTTAGGATTGCTTTCTTTTAATTTAACTGTAGCAGGATCTTCATTTATAACTCCGGTAATAGAGATTTGAACATCCACAGATTGCAAGTTTCCCCAATTTGTAACATGACTCTGTTAAACTAGTTTTTGAAGATTTGATTTAAGCATATGGGAAAGCTAGAGACAAGTCAAGTGTGACGGCTCATGCCTGTAATTCCAGTAATTGGTAGGCTGATGCAGGGAGATTCAGATCAGCCTGGGCTACAGTGAGACCATGTATCAAAAAAAAAAAAAAGAGAGAGAGAGAGAGGCTGGAGACATGCTCCAGTGGATAAAGCACTAACCACTAAAATGAATGAACCTGAACTTGATTCCCACAGAAAAAAAAACATAAGCCATGGTTAGCTTCTGTAATCCCACCACTCTGTCAGTGAGATAGGACAGACACAGGACAGTTTCCAGGAAGCTTGTAGTGACCCTAGCAAAGAATCAGTAGAGCAAGAAGTCAGGGCAAGACACTCGGCCTCAAAATGAAGTGGGAAGACAAGGACCAGCCCCCAAACTGGTGAACATTCACACATGCACAAACAGACATTCACAAACAAGGAAAAAAATTATACAAAGAGAAAGAAGATCAAAAAGAGAAAGTCAATTTCAAAGAATTACTTTTTGAGTTTTTTCAAATTCTCCTAGTTTTCTAAATAAATACACGTTTTCTAACAAAATAAGTAAAAGTCATGGAAGGTGGGATAATAATTAGGTAAGGTGCATAGTTCTGGACACTTGAGGAACTTGAAAAAGTGCTGATGATCAGACCCCAGCTTTTAGCTGAACAGGCGATGCACTGTGAGAGCCCCAGCATCATGGTTTAGTCACGGTGTCAAAGCATCCCAGGATAGGGCAACATGCCAGGCTTCCTGGTCCCATGTGGCGTGAAAGCCCTGGCACCATGATCCTAATCATAATGTGGAAGCAGTCCCAGGATAGGCCAACATGCCAGACTTTCTGCGTCACGTTATTAAATTTCTGGGAAAGGTACTTAGGCTTCTGTACCTTTAAAAGGTGATTCTAACACAGAGTAGAGTTGGGAGCTGGTGGTCTAAGTCGGTTTTTATGCTTTGAGGCTCATTTTGAGATGGTTATTCTTTCAATTTCTGCCTGCTGAGCAGAAATCTTTCTCCTCCATTAACAACTTGAGATCATTTTTTATAACATGTCTAAGAATCTTTCCCCTGTGATACACTAATATTTGGTTTTGCCCCTACATTTATTTACTTTGCCTCATAACCCTGAACATTTGAAGAAACTAGTTGAATCACACATTATTACCTGTAACACCATAGTATTAATTAGCTTGTAATGAAACCCAGGCATAAAATGTTAACTTTTTCACTCCTAAAAACTATTCAAGATGTTCTTTAGGCCAAGGAAATAGACCCTAAGATTACCTTCTGAGTTTGGTGAAATCAAAAGACTATGAAGGGCAGAATCTAAGAATGAGAACAGAAGAACACAGATTATAAGTGATGAGTGCTGCCAACAGCGGCAGGGTGCACCAAAATGACAGGAAAGGGAAGCGTGGTTAGCCACAGGCAGCTGTGGTAGGAACAGAGCAGGAGACTCAACGAAGCTTGTTTGTGCCAATTCTTGGCCCCTTAGCTATAGCATTTCTTCCTCCTGGTATTGGGTAAGACCTTTTCAGAATGCAGTACTTATGGTCTACAATTAAGATATTCCAGAGATTTTCTTATGGCCATCTTTTGCCCATAAAAGTGAGACAAAACAGAAGTCAAAATATTTAGACTTCACCACTGACTTTGGGGGGGAAGGATTCCAGCTTCCAATCACTAGTTATTTCCTAGTTCTGAAGTGCAGGGCTTGAGTGACACCTTGAATAGTTAACAGTACCTTTTTATTTGATTCTGATTAGGATATAGTAAAGCCTACTGGGAAAGGAAGATTTTCTACCTACCATAAGAGTGAATAAATGCTTCAACCATAGTGCTTGGGGATTGGCTGAAAATCACGCCATCACGGCTATAACATATCCTCTGTCCATCATTCCATTTAGGACATGCAGAAGTGAACACAGGTGAAGTGTGTCTTAGTCAATAGACTCCTTACTCTGCTGCAAATGAATACATTGCCTGCAGGTGACCTTTTGATACTAACCTACAGAACGTGTATTTTTCTTTTTGAATAAAAACTGATTAACAAATTATAAAGTTTGCTATCACCTGCCAGAAACAGTGGTGTACTTTTACACGTTCATGTCTCCAGCCTCTCTTTTTTTTTTGATACATGGTCTCACTGTAGCCCAGGCTGATCTTTCATACTTTTAAAAAAATATGGAGGGCTGGAGAGATAGCTAAGTGGTTAAGGTACTTGCCTGCAAAGCCTAAGGACCAAGGTTAGCTTCCCCAGTACCCACATAAAGCCAGATGAACAAGGTGATGCATGCATCTGGAGTTTGTTTGCAGTGGCTGGAGGCCCTGACACACCCATTCTCTTTCTCTCTATGTGCCTCCTTTTCTCTCCCTCTCTCAAATAAATAAATAAATAAATATTTTTAAAATATGGAACATTTCACAAATTTGCATGTCATCCTTGTGCAGGGACCATGCTAACCTTTTCTGTATCATTTCAATTTTATATGTGCTGCTGAAGCGAGCACTTTTCAGTCATACTTTTATGATACTTGCTTCATGAAGAGATTTAATTGTGACCAATGAGAAATATACAATCATGGCCAGAAATATCTTAGGTGAAAGCCACAAGATATCCGTATACAGCTTTGTTTAATGATAAACATTAATGAAAGGCTGTAATAATTCTAACAAGGAAACTGGAAAAACAAGAGATCGACCTTCTGGCTAAAGTTCAGGGAGAGTTAGAACCAGTAGAAGAGAAACTGAATAATGAAGTCCCCAAAGACCCGATGACAAGTCGCAGAAACAAAATCTGGTTTGCTTTACATTTATCACATATTATTATATGGCTTGGTTTTTATTACTAAATGACATGACCCTAAATTGATCTTTCCCA
Source organism: Zapus hudsonius (assembly GCA_004024765.1). Taxonomy (NCBI): domain Eukaryota; kingdom Metazoa; phylum Chordata; class Mammalia; order Rodentia; family Dipodidae; genus Zapus; species Zapus hudsonius. The sequence continues at coordinate 4,229 of PVHP010007767.1, read as the reverse complement.
ACTTCATACATCGCTTGTATTTTAATCTTTCTCTCTAAACCACTTAACTTTTTCTCTATACTCCATAACAGTCCCTACACAAGAATTTACACAGTCTTCATTCTTGCTACCTGGTGAGAGGACCAGTGAAATGTTTATGGCTCTGGTGGTGTTAGTGCCTTGATCACTGAGTAGAGACCATATCACAAGGAAGCAATTCTCAAGGCAGCCCTCATATAACTTACTGAGCAGATAACAAGTAGAAAAAGCTTCAAATAAGTTTTCCACTTTTTAGTTCGTTTAATTTATTAGTAATACAGGGAAAGCAAATAAGAATATTTTAGTCATTGAGACCTTTTAACTATTTTTATGACATTGGTCCTACCTAAAACTTTATTAATCAACAGAAACTTTGCACAAAGGAGTATTTCCAAATATCTAAAGATCTGCTATATGTTTAAATCACCCTATTTTGTCATGCTTATAAACATTTCACTGGATCCCTCACCATGTCCAGAAAGCAGAGCTCCACAGTGCTCTTCACCATCCTCTGGTTTAACATTCTTTCTGTCATTTTCTACAATGTTCCATGAACCTTGGAGAGGATGATCTTGTTTAGGGCTGAACACACATCCATCCCTTATTTTCAGCATGTGATCAGTTATGATTCTCAGAATTGATTACAGCCATGGCAAAAAAAAAAAAAGTTCCTGATGGGAGCTGAGAGCGAAGAACTGAACTGTGGGTAGAAAGATAAATATTTAACACATCTGTTCAGTGATGTAGCAATAGTGGGATCTTCCCTCTGGCCTATCTTCTCCTTAGCCATGGACTTTTACCTGGTTTTCTGTACCAGTCATGTATGCCCTCCTCTGAAGCAGGCCTCAAATTCAATCCCAGAGCCGTTAGTTATCCCCATAACCTTCATGCCACTTGTATCTGAGGGTGCATTTTGCCTGGAGATTCACTACCATGGAATCAAGGATTCACTTGTGGGTGGTAACGTTAATGATTATTCTTTGTCATCAGCCTACATAGCACTTTCCAGCATTTTGAAAGCTGGCCAGCAAAACAAACAAACAAACACACACTTCCATCTCACATCTCAGCTCCAACTTGGTTTCTCTATGTCCTACACCCAACAAGTATAGTGTTTTCAGCAGTCTGATCTTACCTTTTAGTTCTGGTGAGCAGCCATGAGTCACTTGTATTATTTTGGAGGTCTCAGAGGTTTTCCTCACCAATATCTTGTTGAGAGGTATCCATGCCTGGCACTAATTCTATTGTTTGATAGTCCACAGCTACTAGACACAGCATTATTCATCTGTCAGGAACCTTGATTCATTCTATTACTTCTTTCTATTAGTATATTTATTAGGTTTACTAAATAGTAGGTTTCCTTAGGCTCTCTCATATCTCCTAGGTGTTGGTTAATATGCCCCCTTCCCTTCTCAGCTGTCTCCCTGCCTCATAACGGTTAGCTGTTTTCAACCACAGGACTCCCTCAAAACTGTTTTTGCTCCACTGTCTCCTCCCTTGAAAGCATCCACTCTCCCCACCACTTGACCTTATTCCTTTCTTAACTTCCTGAACTCTGGATATTCTCCCCCACCTTGGCTCTTACATCCTTTCTGCCCCCTCTTCCGCTCAGTTCCCTGAGTCATAGTGGGTGAATTTTGAGTCTGCTTTGTTGTTGAGATCTTAAGTATCTCTGGATCTTTGCCCTGGGTTGGGTTGGGTGTCGTTGGTGTCTGTCTCCATCGACCTTTCAGCATTTGTCTTTTTGAGACTGAGTTACTTTGCTCAATAGAACTTTTTCCAGTTGCATCTATTTTCCTACTAATTTCATAATTTCTTCTTTTTTAAAGCTGAATAAAATTCTATTGTGTATGAGCCCCCCACTTTTCTTATCCTTCCATCAATTGATGGATATCTAGACTGCTTCCTTTTAGCTATTGTAGAGCAACAATGAACACAGATGTGTAAGTATCCTTGTAGTAGGCTACAGAGGCCTTTGGGTGAAAGTCCAGATGGGATTCAATTTTCAGCTTAGTGAGAAAATCCCACACTGATTTCTGTAGTGACTGCACCAGATGACACTCCCACCAACAGTGAGTAAGGGTTCCCTCTTCCTCACCAGCATTTGTGATCCTTTGTATTCATGTGATTGCCATTCTGACTAGACAGAGTTGGAATCACAAAGTAGTTTTAATTTTCATTTCCCTGATTAAGGGTTAAGGATGTTAAACACTTTTTAAAATAATTATTATCCACTGTATTTCTTCTTTTGAGAACTATCTGTTCTGGTCCATAGCCCATTTTAAATTGAGTTGTTTGTTTTCTTGATGTTTAGTTTTTCAGTTGCTAGTATATTCTAGGTATGAATCCTGTGTCAGATGTATAGCCTGCAAAGATTTTCTCCCATTCTCTAGGGTCCATCTCTACTCTGTTGATAGTTTTCTTTGCTGTATAGAAACATTTTATTTTCAAAAGATCCTATTTGTTATTTGCTGTATTTCCAAGGCATTGGGTTCCTATCAAGAAAGTCCTTCCCTATGCCTATACCTTCTAGAGTGTTCCTTACATTTCCTGAGGCCTGTTCAAACTTCCAGGTCTTATATAGAGGTCCTTGATCCTTTTGGAGTTGATTTTTCTGTGTGTGAAGGGAAGGAGATAGAAGTCTAATTTCATTCTTACCAGTTTTACAGAACCATTTGTTGCAAATGCTATCTTTCTCCAATGTGTCTTTTTGGCATCTTTGTAAAAAATTGGATGGTATTAGTCACATGAACTCATGCCTAGATCTGTTCTTGTACCAGACTGGTTCTAGACTCCTGCTTCAGAAACTTTTTCTAGACTCCTGCTCTAGACTGCTGCTCTAGACTTCTGATCTACACCCATCCTCTTGGCCCCTATTCTAGTCCACTCTTCGAGACTTCGCTCTAGACTCCTGCTCTAGAACCTTGTTCTAGACTTCTGCTCTAGACTCCGGCTCTACAAGTCTGATCAACACCCCTCTTATATGCCCCAGCTATAGTCCACGTTTCTAGACCCCTGCTCTAGACCCCTACCCTAGAACCTTGTTCTAGGCTCCTGCTCTAGAACCTTGTTCTAGACTTCTGTTCTAGAATTCTGATCTACATTCCTTCTTTAGGGCCCTGCTCTAGTCCACTCTGAGACTTCGCTATAGACTCCTGTTCTAGTATGTTGTTCTAGACTCCTGCTCTAGACTCCTGTTCTAGACTCCTTCTCTAGAACCTTGTTCAAGACTCCTGCTCTAGAACCTTGTTCTAGATCCTACTCTAGACTTCTGCTCTATAATTCTGATCTACATCCCACCACTAGGGCCCTGCTCTAGTCCACTCTTCTAGATCTCTGCTCTAGACTCATGCTCCAGATTGTTTTTCTAGACTTTTGATCTAGAACCTTGTTCTAGACTCCTGTTCTAGAACCTTGTTCTACACACCTACTCTATACTCCTGCTCTAGTTGTCTGATCTACACCCCTCCTCTAGGCCCCTGCTCTAGTATACTTTTCTAGACCGCTGCTCTATACACCTGCCCTAGAACCTTGTTCTAGACTCCTGCTCTAGAACCTTGTTCTAGACTCCTGCTCCAGAACCTTGTTTTAGACTCCTGTTCTAGACTGCTGCTCTAGACTTCTGATCTACACTACTCCTCATGGCCCCTGCTCTAAGCCACTCTTTGATACTTCGCTCTAGACTCCTATTCTAGAATGTTGTTCTAGACTCCTGCTTTAGAAACTTGTTCTAGACTCCTGCTCTAGAACCTTGTTGTAGACTCCTGCTCTAGACTCCAGCTCTACAAGTCTGATCAACACCACTCTTCTAAACCTCTTGTACCAGTACCATACTCTTTTTTTTCTTTATTGTTCATAATGAGTTACATTGTTTAGTGGGCCAACCATGAGTTGTTATCCCCAATACCCCGTTGCCCCCCTTCCCCATCCCCAGTCAACTGGATATCCTCCTCCGTGGGCCTTCTGGATCAGTCTTTGTGGTAGGGGAGCATGGATAGCTCATTCTTCAGCCGGCTCTCATGTCTCAAGTGTGTAGTTACTGAGGGTTGCCAAGTCTCTGCTATTCTCCCCCACCACGGCTCTCACAATCTTTCCGCCCCCTCTTCCGCTCAGTTCCCTGAGTCGTGGTGGGTGAGTATTGAGGCTGCTATGGTGATGTGAGCTTAGGGGTTTTTGTGTCGAGATTCGTTGGTTTCTGTCACACTGGCTTA